>CM073125.1:11884406-12114406 GCA_037039145.1 Fundulus diaphanus
TCCTTTGTTTGACAGTCAATCATTAAAAGGGAATGAAAAAAAAACTAAGTAGATCTGACTAAATAAAAAGGTTCAGATACATTGTTCAGATAAGTAAAAACGGCCAAAACTTTTTATAGGCCTTATTTTTGTGTTGATTTATAGATCCATCTGGTCAAAAAAAATTGATAAGTGGAGAATAAATTTCTGAAGATATTCCTAGTTTTTTTCCATTGTATTGTACATTTCTGTTTGTTTTGTAAGCTAAGTACATAGTAAGGTATGTAATTTGTGGTTACATAAATAATACAGAGCAGTCAGTGCCTTCCAGGCAGTTTTCTAGTTATAGTTAAAATTTGTATCAGCGTGGTAAATAATACATGCTTGGGTGAAAATTTAAACTGAATATAGACTTAAGGGCCAATTCAAAATATGACATTGGACACTTTTGACTTTAGGGTTACCATTTGAAAATTGTTCACCATGCTAGGATTAAAAACTTACACTTTATATACATTTCACATGTATTTTTTATTAGTTCAACATACAAAAAACAACTAGCTATCATTGTCAGCTTCTTTAAACCCGAGATAAACTCCATCATCACTAGGATATTTATTCCTAATGGCAAGAACTACACACGATGGTATGACCCGTCTATTTTTCTTGCCAAGCTTGTCGTACAGCCATAGAGTGAATTGTCTATACGCTGCCAGCCGCATAAGTCTGTTTGGTGCTGGATTTGGTGGCATTTCACTGTTATAGAAATTACACATAGTTAGTAAAGCAAGCCGTAACACAGCATCATTCAGACAAATTGTTTGCACTTCCTCCATCCTCATGATGCAAGCCTGGTGCGAGTAGTTATCAGTTTTTTCCAGAATCCGGTCTATTTCACGACAGCAGCATGATTCATCTACAGTCGTCATCAAGTTGCAGCTTCCACACAAACACCAAAACAAGTCCAAAAGCCGGTTTTGTTCGGTTGGTGGCTCCTCGGTTGACATATTGCTCTTGTCTTTATCAGATTCATCAGAAGGGTGAGGCTCGGCCTGAAAAAACAGAAATAAAATAAATAAGTTGGACCGTCTTGTAACAGCTAAATGGAAACAAGAGTTATAAAAATAAAAATTTAATTAGGTTGTAGGATTAAATGTGTAGGGCCAACAATTTAATTATCATTGTTAGGGTAATAAGATCTATGTAGTCTGTTATAAAGTATTATAATTACGGTAGTGCTGTAAAACGAAAAATTTTTATCGCAATTAATTGCATAATTCCAAAGGTTAACTCTAGATTAATCCTAAATTAATCACTTTTTTCTTTTTATTTCTGAAAGGGTAAAAGCCAAATAGGGCATTTTAATATGTGATTTTGCCATTAATGGCATTATTAAAATGTGTGTACAAAAGTTCTCTCTTTTTTCTTATTTCAAGTGCTTAAGAATTTGAATGAAAACATCCTGGTGCCATAAAATGTTAAATTCTGGCCAATAATGGCTAAATCACTGATCAAATGTTATCATGGAGTAAAAGCTCATCTTTAGAACCAATCTCTGCTCAAAATGGTGATCTGCACCGTTAGCAGTAATCATAATTTATTACAACCGTAAACTGCCGAAAATACAGGCAGCGCTGCACTATATGACTTTACGCACTCCATAGCACTATGAGCTACGTTACGTTATGATGCGGAGGGATATTTCCGTTGTCGGCTGTAATGCGGCAGCGTCACGTATTTTAGAACCGATACAATCCACTTCACTTTCTCAAACAAGCCCAAAAAACTGCAACTAAATTTAATTTATATTGACGCTGAGATATTACATCGACAGGAAGAACAAACTGAGAAGAATAACACAAAAATAAGGAGACGGCTGTGGTGCCACAGCAGACAGATTCAACTCACATCATCCCGTTGTGGTCTCCTTGGCTCAAACTGGTACGGCTGGATTCCGTCAAAAGTCCGGTTTCGGTCAAGAAACTCTTCTAAAAAAATCCATATCGCTATCAGATGATGATAGGTCCACGGAACTCTCATCACTGTCACTAAGTACTTCATCACTCTCTGCTTCGTACAGAGCTCCAGTCGTCGCCATCTTGAAAAATAGTGCGTTGTGAAAAACAACAGAGCGTTGAAACTTGCTCAACAGCGGGTCCGCTGAGTGACGTCACAAAATGGGAGGTGACAGTACTATTCTTGACCAAGATGGGTTCCTCCACATAAACATGATTAAATGAAAATTATTCTTAATTAAAAAAACGTATAATTTTTTGAACAGTATGTAGTAGTTTTATATTTAAAGTACTTTCAGCAGTTTGAATTCTGATTTTGACCGGACTTTTCCTTTAAAAAAAAAAGTGTTCAAATGCAATTTTTGGAGTCTCAAATATTTTATTTGCATTCAAAAACTATTTTCTATTGATTGAAAACGTTTATCTTTTCATTGAAGTGACTTTTTTTGATTCTCTTGTTTGTTCGTTTGAAGCAACTTATTTTTTGATTGAATGATAAAGACACAAATGTCCTACCCATTATATGGTCCAATCAAAAAACAATGCTACTTCAATTAAAAACGTTGCTTCAAACAACAAAAAACGGACTTCTATCAAAGAAAACATTTTCAATCAAAGAAAATCAGTGTTCAAATTTATTTTTTTGAGTCTCAAATATATTTTTGGTTTCAAATACTTTTTTTCTTTGATTGAAAAGTTTTTTTTTCATTGAAGTGAATTTTCTTTTAATTGAAAATTTATTTTTTATATATTTTTTTTGATTGAATAATAAAGACACAAAACTACCTTCATACAGTTAGAGACAATTAGAGAGTTCCATGGATTTATCATCATCTCACAGGCACACCTTGTCAACAGGCAAACCAAGCAACTGCTTGGAGCCCCGAGCCGCTGGGGGCCCCCCGAGAGCTAGCTACTGTACACCCGGTAGATAAACAGCAACAGGCGAGCATGAAGTGGCAACGCTATAGTGACTGAGGAGATGCACAACTGCATATAAAAATTCCGATTGGATGGAATGTTGATTGACATTGGCTTTGCCCAGTCAAAATCCAGCCCAGCCCAGGTGGATAACTTCCCTTAATGGAAATGAACGTAGCCTAGCGAATGGGTGACGTTGTAGGCCTATCGTTCAGTAAATTGGAAAGCAATTAAGTAACTAAGTTGAAGGAAAATGAAGAGGAGCTATCCATCTGGTAGCGAGAAGAAGAAAAAAGAAGAAGAAGCAAAAAGAAAGAAAGACAGTGGTAAGTGGAGCAGATAATGATTTAAGCATAACATTAACAGTAAATGACTGCTGTCATTGAAATGATGCTACTTTGTCTTCTAACAGGGAGACAGCAGCTATAGCGTTAAGTAAATGCTATGATAGCAATGAATAATGAAAGCTATGCCCAAGGAGAACAATTAAACATTTTTAACAAAATCTTTCATATCTCTCCTCTGGATCATTGCTTAAATTTATAACAAAACAGACAGATAAAGTGCCCCTACCAAATGCTGATGATGAAAACCGTAAGTCCAGTGTTTCACTTGAATTGTTAACTGTAACTGTTTAATTGCTAATTGAAAAGATTATTATTTTCTGCCCCTAGTGGACACAGCCCTCACGCTTGAATGAAAGATTTTCAAAAATGGAGGATTTTTATGCTATTTATGGTTTTATCTTCTCCAAAGAAAATATGTCAAAGACTATTCAGAGTGGCAAACTTGAAGACAGCTGCAAGAAACTGGAAAAGACACTACATGACATTGATTCTGAGGATTTGGTTCTGGAAATCAGGGCTGCTGTCCATGCCTTTCCTGATCATGTATCTGCCTCTCCAAGAGAGATGCTTGATTACATTTACAAGGAACGGATTCTGGATCTTTATGGAAATCTCAGCATTGCCCTCCGTCTGCTGTTAACTCTCCCGGTCACTGTTGCCTCTAGAGAGAGAAGTTTCTCCTCTTTAAAGCTGATAAAAACCTATCTGAGGTCAACCATGTCTCAAGAGAGACTTTCAGGACTCCATAGAGTATAGTGTGCGAAGGTCTTTGGATCTGGAGGACTTAGTGTCTGCATTTGCAAAAGCCAAGGCCCGTAAGCAGCAATTCTGAAAGCAGTATAGGACCTCAATAATTTCACTACATTTACTATACTTTATATTTTGTACAAAGTTTATATTGGGT
The DNA here is from genome assembly GCA_037039145.1 of Fundulus diaphanus. NCBI lineage: Eukaryota > Metazoa > Chordata > Actinopteri > Cyprinodontiformes > Fundulidae > Fundulus > Fundulus diaphanus. The sequence goes on from CM073125.1 coordinate 11,888,573, forward strand.
TTTTAAAGTAATTTACTGTTTTTTATTTTTATACTGTTTACTGTTTTTTTATTATACATTTATTTTAATTTATTAATTTATTCTTTACTTTTATTCTTTTATATTTTCCAAAATAACAAGGTTGTTCATGTTTAGAACATTTGGAATAAAAAAAGGTTTTATTTAATACATTTTTCGTTGGTGTCAGATTATTTATAGCCTAACATAATGGTGATGAACACTGGTCGGTAGGGCCCCCTAGGATTTTTTGCTTGGGGCCCCCACAGACTCTAGAATCGCCTCTGCATCATCTGATAGCGGTTTGGAATTTATAGAAAACTTTCTTGATATTAACCGGACTTTTGACGAAATCCAGCCATACCAGTTTGAGGCAAGGAGACCAAAAGACTTAGACTTAGACATCTTTATTTGTCATTTTGTATGTACAGAGTGCATACAGGACGAAATTTCGTTGCATACAGCTTGTAAATTACAGTATAAATTGCAGCAGTGATTAAAAAGTAAACAATTGAGATGTAAACAATGCAGGAGAAGAGAACAGTGTGCGATCACGGTGTACAGGAGAATATTTAAAACCATTTGTATGTGCAGAAATTTGTTCTTCTTGCCGACAATTTATGCTTTTATTTTGTGTATTCTTGTTGATTAACGATAAATTCATTAAATCACCACGAACGTATTAGTTTTAGGTATAGATAATGATCCACTGATTTTTTTCCCTTGTTGACCAGACTTTTCCTTAAGGATTATAATTATGGCCGATTACGTCACCGTCCGCTGCAGGTGCAAAAGAAACCAGAGTGCTTTAGTGCTGTTTATGCTGAGCTTTATCCAAAACAAACCAATTTTTATAGTTTATGCAGCTTCGGGGTATAGTGACGTTATTGGCCATAATCCTTAATATCTCCGAAACGAAAGCAGCACAAACCTTCAGTATATTTGCCGAATTTTTTGACTTGGGTGGGGTGTCAGCTTCACGCAGTTTAGTTAATCCAGGTTTGGTTTTTTCATGTTTAAGTAAAACATTTTGTCTAAAGAACTTTTCATAGTAACTGCCACCTGTTTTAATGTATGGAATCATTGAAATAATGTTAATCATTTCATCATTTAATCTTGCTTATGAAGGACATGAGAACACACATGACTGTTAAAAATCATAACCATTTCCCCCCTCTCCATATAGCTTACCTTAGGTGGTGTTTCTGGCAGTGAAGTTGAAAAAAGGTTCACTCAGTCACCAAGACTGTGTTGGCCACCAGGGTACCAGATAACCATACTACCCAGCCAGACCAGCTATCAGTCCCTCTCGTCCCTCACTGCTGCTTGACAAGAAGCTTTCTCAGTAGACTGGAGCACAATCCTTTCTAGACGGTATTGTCACTTCTAGTAATTTTTACTTCATGTTTATTATTTTCTTATGCACCATTGCAAAAATTTTACATAAAAAATGTAAGAAAATGATGATAAATGTGACGTGTTTTGATATTTTATCGATTATAGACAACTGTTTACTATAATACATCTAATACCTTTTTTATCAATGGAATTATATCTAAAATATGATGACAAATAATAACAATGATAAATAATTAGCAACATCTCTAAGAGCAGGTTTGTAATTCCAAATACTTACAACAACTAACACAGCATTAGACATTACGATAGGTGGTCACTGTGTCTTTTAGTCTAAATTATTGTTTTCCTGTATTTTTTCCAGTGTGAACTAGAAGAGGGATGCAGTGAAGCAAGGAAAAGGATTCCAGACTCAGCCAATGTGAAGAAAATGATGGACCAGACATTTTCTTTGCGACGTAAAGAAATCGCGGAGGAACAGCCTTCAGTTAAAGGAATGATGGAACGCTGGCCTGCTTTGTTCACAGAAAGTCAGGTATGACCCATTGACACTGCACTATACTGAATCACAACACAAGTAATCATTTGTTTCTCTGTTTTGTTAGATTGTTTGAATGATTTATCAGCGAATAAATCTGGTCAATACTTAGGGTCCCTTGGATGTGTTTCTTTTGTTTCTTTAAGGTGTTTGCCGAGTTCTACAGAGTCACCAGTAAGAACCTCAAGAAAGACTTGTATGAAGCTCTGGACCACCATACCACTCATCTCATTGACCTCTTTATATCCAAAAAAGGAGTTGTTGGCCAATCACTTGATCACCTCCCCCAGCTAATCAATTCACAAGTAAGTTTTATTTTAATTTCTTCATCATTACCACCGTATGGTAGTGTGTTTGAAAGCTTCAACAAACTTACAGCTGCTACTACAGTACAAGTAATTCTTTTGTAATTTAACGGTGGAGCCAGTGTTGTAATACTCAAGTCCGAGACTCGAACTCGAGTCCGAATCATTAGTTAAATTTAGAGACTCGTGACTTGACTTGGACTTGAGCACTGATGACTCGAACTTGGACTCGGACTCCTACATTCAGATCATTCTGACTCGGAAATTGAGAAAAAGACTCGACTTTTTTTATATCATTAGGCTATAATTTCAATATGTCATTAGAATATTATTTGGGGTATGATTTTAATATCTAAATGGCGCAACCGCGCACGTGACGTCACCATCTCATGAGCAACGCGCCTTGCCGCTAAGGTAGGGCAAACAGTGGCCGTTTCTCAATTCACGAGAACGCGAGTACGGACTCGCGTTCTTGTCAAGTCCGGTCTTGGCGAGAACACAGGAAGATCGGACTTGACAAGAACGCGAGCATGCAGCACGTATGGTGTATTGGAACAGAAGCGTACTTGTGATGTCAGGAGACGCACAGTTCTTTAGCATTTCTTTAACATTCAAAACTATTTATATACTACACCACAATAAATCTTATTGAAATTTTTTTTAAAACAACATTTTTAATTTCTAAAAAGCCTAAAAATTATCTTGCCGCGGTGCATTCTGGGCAAGCGGTCAGTCTGAAGAACGCACAAGTCTGCTCTGATGCATGCTCGATAAAGAGGGCGGGCGAGAACAACATCCGGGGAATTCGGCGCGTTCTCGGTTTGGCGTTTTCGGCAATCGGAACAGTGCTCGGGCTGAGGCTGATGACGTGTCACGAGCACACGAGCACGCTCAAGAACGCATATTGAGAAACGGCCAGTGTGAGAGCGCACGTAGCAACCAGCCATTACACATGCAACAGATACAACGATATGACCGACTTTTCCGCTGTTAAACTTTCACAAGAGGATGCCCAGGCGCCCGGTTTACTGGTAGAACTGTGGAACAACATACCAACGTTCAGCTCAAACGATGGCTTTAGTGTCGAGGGCTTAGAAAGCCTGGAAACGGGCCGAGTTGATAGAAAGGTAAGTCGATGTTTTTCTCCTGCTCGGCGTTCATGGCGTCAGCGGCCGTTTTTTTCTGTTTGTAGTCACTGCCCAGGAATCGGTATAAATTGTCTGGCCCGCCGAACAATTTAGTCCGGTCCGGTGGCCAAATGCATTATCATTATCCAACGTCTGTATCTCCTCGCTGCATCTGCACCAGATTTTTTGTGAGTCATGAGGGAACGCTGCCGAACGCGTTTGTGTGAATCGCCCGGTGGACGGGCGAGGAAAATGCATGACAGCATCTGTGGTGGCGGGCGGCCACCGCCGGCACCGCAGCGGTGGCCAATAGGCCGGAGTGCGCTTGGCTGCGAGGGCCGATCGACGCCGCTCGCGGCTTTAACATTCTTTATATGCGGCCTATCAGCGTACCTCGAGTCGCTGTTGCACGTTCCATAACAACAATGTTTAAAAACCATGGTTAGGAGACGTCTTAGACTTAGAAAAAGCAGTCGTTTTACCGAGTAAAACCAAGGGTAACTACAGCGAAAGAGTGGAGGAAAACGCATATTTGCCCTACCTGTACGTGATATGACGTCACATTCTAAAAATAGCTCGCTAGCGGAACGCCATTATTAGTGCAATGGAATGTTACTGCTTCATGTCATACATCACACGTCACGGCATGTTCCTACAACGAACTTGGATCAATAGTGACTCGACTCGGACTTGACTCGGATGAGTAGTGGACTTGACTCGGACTCGACTCGGATTTTTTTTTTAATGACTTGGACTTGACTCGGACTTGAACACTGGAGACTCGAACCTGGACTCGGACTCGAGGCATAGTGACTTGACTACAACACTGGGTGGAGCACACGTACATCCACAGACATTTTTTTTCCCCCAAATAAGTGTGCTTTCATATGGTCTTCTGCTTATTGTTTTTTTTTTGTCATTTTTTCCCATTAGACCAATGACATCACCACAACACGCACTGCCATCCTTCAATGCCTGCCCTTGTATCTTGGAGATAATTCCAAAAAATTCTTCGTCAGCTGCCCAGTAAGTACATTTATATTGATAATTATGACCATCGTACAGTGCAAATTTTAGGACATCATCAGACGCAGAAGAAAAGCAATTTTCCATCTTAGTCTATGGTGAAAATGTTTTATTTAAATTTCTTCCTGATATAAATTTGGTTTAAAGGGTTATATCTAGGGCTGGGCAAAAATGAACGATTCACTTTATATACCTCATGCACCTTTTCTTCCTTTTGGTACCTTCTTTTGATTATTGAGCCGATGTGACACGTGAATTTCTCCACTGTGAGATCAATAAAGTCTATCTTATCTTAAAATCTTTAATCAAAATGAATTGCATGATTTACCTGATTATTCACGATTATACGGAAACTCGAATGTTGGAACGGCAGCAGAATTGGAAGCGAACCCACAAAGTGGAATTCATGTTCACAGCAAGGCAGACTTGTAGTCACAAAAATTAGTTATATTCACAAGAATTTGGACTCACAGCTTTCAGTTTTATACTCACATAACAACAATACTAACCCACAAAATTTTTACACACATATGTAACAGCAGAATTTTGCGTTTGAATTTTGTCAAATAAATGTATTCATATAAAAATATGAATATTAATGTTTTTAACCATACAAACATCTTTTTGACAGCTACCTTATTCCATAGTCGACCAGGTCATTGGTGTGTTATTGCCACCTACTGTTCCGGAGTATGAGTCAAACCACTACACTGCAGCTAATCCATGTGTTTATCTTTAGTAGAACTGATCAGTGCACAGGTGTTTTTACAGGTCTGCCTAAAAAGTGGATCAGACAGCTGCAGCTGATCCAGAACGCTGCTGCCCACGTCCTCACTAAGAACGTAGAGAACATGGACCCGGTTCTGAAGTCTTTCCACTGGCTCCCTGGATCTCAGAGAATAGACTTTAAAATCCTTCTGTTAGTTAATAAATCCCTGAATGGCTTAGCACCTAAATACTAAACCACTAAATACAGTTAATGCATACGTTTATATGTAGTCTTCTATGGCAGACTGTTTTGACACTTATTAAAAGCGCTATCTTTGTTTTTCCTTTTGTAGATCACTTAAATAGGATTCTTCCTGGTCAGAATCACATTCCTAGTTGGAACTGTAATAATTTCCTAAGTTACAATTTGTTTTGTTTTTTGTTTTTTTGTCATGTTTTGCCAGTATAACTCTGGGAATCGATGTTCCAGAGCTAGATGATAGCCCAACAGATTTGCTTTCACAAGTAGACCATTATGGTTAATATTCTGCTTGGTACTTAATATGAAACTTAACACCATTGCAATCATCCTTGAAGGAAACATCGTTCTCCGATTGTGGCACGGAGTCTGGGGCCTGGAGGAGGAGCGGGCCACCGGGTCCGGGGTCTTGGCGGGGGGTTACTGTGGGGCGCGAGCGGCTTGCCGGGACTAGGGCTGACGCCTCTTCTCTCCCCAGAAAGGGGTGGGGGGGAGGGAGTGGGTTTTCTAGGTATTTAGGGGGTGAGGGGGGTTCTGGTTGGGTGGCCTGTACGGGTCATGTTGGCCCCCTCCCTGGGTGGCCTGGTCCGGGGGCGGGATCGGGGGCCGGGCACGGGCAGGCGGATAGTCTGATTGTGGTGCCCCCCCCCCCCCACTTTGAATTGTTGGATGTGAGTGTTAAGTGGTAATGTGTGTACAGTGTCGTTTTTTTTTTTTTTTTTTTTAAGTATGTGTGTGGTGAGTGGGGCACTAGGGTGGGATGGTATGAATGAGTTTTTTTCTTTTTTCTTTTTGCCAGGTTCGGGTCCGGTCCGCTCCCTCTCCGAAGAACATCTCAAGTCTAGGCTAGGGGCGGAGCCCATCCCCCCACGTCCTGCCCCCCTCCGCTGGCTGGCGCCTTGGCCCGCTGGCGCCATCAATTCTTATTGCCACATTGCTAGACAGGACACTGGGGGAAAAAAAAAAAAAAAAAAAATATATATATATATATATATATATATATATATATATATTCTGTTGGTTACACAATCATGAGGAAGACTGCTGACTTGACATTTGTCCAAAAAACGACCACTGACATCTTCCACAAGGAGGGCAAGACAGATGCGGGCTGTTCACAGAGCTCTGTGTCCAAGCACATTAATAGAGAGGTGAGGGGAAGGAAAAGATGTGGTAGAGAAAAAGTATACAAGCAATAGGGATGACCGCACCTTGGAGAGGACTGTCAAACAAAACCCATTCAAAAATGTGGTGGAGAATCACAAAGAGTGTACTGCAGGTGGAATAAGTGCTTCCAGAAACCCCAGACAGACCTATGCAAGACATGGTTTCGGCTGTCACGTTCCTTGGGTCAAGCCACTCTTTAACAAGAGACATAGGCATCTTCACCTGGGCTAAAGACAAAAAGAACTGGTTTGCTGCTGAACGGTCCAGAGTTATGTTCTCTGATGAAAGTAAATTTTTCCTTTCCTTTGGAAAAATGAGGTCCCAGAGTCTGGAGGAAGAGAGGAGAGGCACAGAATCCCCATTGCTTGAGGTCCAGTGTAAAGTTTCCACAGTCAGTGATGGTTTAGGGTGCCATGGCATCAGCTGGTGTTGGTCCGTTGTGTTTTCCGAGGTCCAAGGTCAACACAGCCGTCTACCAGGAAGTTTTAGAGCACTTCATGCTGCCTGCTGCTGACCTGCTCTATGGAGATACAGATTTCATTTTCCAACAAGGCAAGGCAAGGCAAGGCAAATTTATTTATATAGCACAATTCAGTACAGAGACAATGCAAAGTGCTTTACATGATTAAAATATAGGAATAAAAGCAAGTAGGGATAGAATGTAGGAGAAAAAAAAAATAATTTTAAAACAGTTTAACTTGAACATTCAAAGGCAATTTAAAACAAATGTGTTTTTAATCTCGATTTAAAGGAACTCAGGCTTTCAGCACTTTTACAGTTTTCTGGAAGTTTGTTCCAGGTAAGTGGAGCATAGGAACTAAATGCTGCTTCTCCGTGTTTGGTTCGTGTTCTAGGTATGCAGAGAAGGCTGGAGCCAGAAGACGTGAGTGGTCTGGAGGGTTTATACGCTGATAACAAGTCTGTGATGTATTTAGGTGCTAAGCCATTCAGGGATTTATAGACTAACAGAAGTATTTTTAAGTCTATTCTCTGAGATATAGAGAGCCAGTGTAAGGACTTTAGAACTGGGGTTATGTGTTCTACTTTCTTAGTCTTAGTGAGGACGCGGGCAGCAGCGTTCTGGATCAGCTGCAGCTGTCTGATCCACTTTTTAGGCAGACCTGTGAAAACACCGTTGCAGTAATCAATTCTACTAAAAATAAACGCATGGATTAGTTTTTCCAGATCCTGCTGAGACATTAGTCCTTTAATCCTGGAAATGTTCCTCAGGTGATAGAAAGCCGACCTTGTAATTGTCTTTAGATGCTTTTGAAGGTTCAGGTCTGAGTCCATCACTACACCCAGGTTTCGGGCCTGATCAGTGGTTCCTAACTGAAGCAGCTAAAGCTGTGCTAACTTTTGATCTCTCCTCTATTGGTCCAAAAATGATTACTTCTGTTTTGTTTTTATTCAACTGAAGAAAATTTTGGCACATCCACGTATTGATTTCTTCAAGGCATTTACTCAGTGCTTGAACTGGTCCATAGTCACCTGGTGACATGGTGATGTAAAGCTGTGTGTCGTCTGCATAGTTATGGTAGCTGATGTTGTTATTTTTCATTATCTGAGCTAGGGGGAGCATGTAGATATTGAAGAGGAGGGGACCCAGAATGGACCCTTGGGGAACCCCACATGTGATTTTTGTCATCTCTGATGTAAAGTTACCTACTGATACAAAAAATTCCCTGTCCTTTAAGTAGGATTTAAACCAGTTGAGAGCTGTACCAGACCCAGTTCTCCAGGCGCTCTAACAGAATGGAGTGATCGACAGTATCAAATGTTGCACTGAGGTCCAATAGAACCAGCACGGTGGTTCTTCCACAGTCAGTATTTATATGGATGTCATTAAACACCTTAATAAGGGCGGTCTCTGTACTGTGGTAAGCACGGAAGCCAGACTGGAATACGTCAAAGCGGCTGGTCGTTGTTAAGAAGGTGTTTAATTGTTGAAACACAGCTTTTTCAATAATCTTACTGATAAAGGGGAGGTTTGAGATGGGCCTGTAGTTCTGGAGTAGTAGTTTGTCTAAATTGTTCTTTTTTAACAGTGGTTTGATAATTGCTGTTTTTAGGGACTGGGGGAAAACACCTGACAGAAGGGACGTGTTTATTATCTGGGTCAAATCAGACGCTATGACAGGTAAAACTTTCTTAAAGAAAACTGTGGGGAGAACATCAAGGCAGCAGGAGGAGGAACTTAGCTGCTGAATGATCTCCTCTAAGCTTTTGTGGTTTATTTTGCTGAAATGGGACATTTTGTCAGAAATAGTTCCTGCTGAATACGGCTTTGGTTCTGGAGTTGATATGGAAGTACAAAGTGATCCTCTAATTTTTAGGATTTTCTCAGTAAAGAAGTTAGCAAATTCATTGCAGGCCCTGGTGGAGTGGAGTTCGGAAGTCACGGACACAGGAGGATTTGTTAGCCTGTCGACTGTGGCAAATAAGACACGAGCATTATTACTGTTTTTCTTGATGATCTCAGAGAAGAAAGATTCTCTTGCATTTTTCAATTGTAAGTTATATCTGTAAAGTCTCTCTTTATAGATGTCGCAGTGAACCTGCAGTCTGTTCTTTCTCCACCTGCGTTCAGCTTTCCGACATTCCCTTTTTTCACCTCTAACTGCTGGAGCATTTCTCCAAGGAGATTTTTTCTTCCCGGAAAGAACTTTCACTTTAACTGGAGCAATGCAGTCAATGATGTCTGAGACTTTGGTCTGAAAGTTAGCTACTAGCTCATCTACTGAGTTGCAGCCCAAGGTTGAAGTAGCAGAGTAAGCTTGAATTAAAACCGCAAGCGGTGATGATCGGCCCTCGCAGCCAAGCGCCGCTTTGGCCTATGGGCCACCGCTAGGGTACGCGCACCTCCTGCCGCCAGCCACCGCAGAAGCTGTCATGCATTTTCCTCACCCGTCTACCATGCAATACACACGTATGTGTTGGGCAGCGCTCCCCCACGACTCACAAAAAATCTGGTGCAGTTCGGTCGATGCACCGAGGAGACACAGCCGTTGAATAATGAAAATGCATTTGGCCACCGGGCCGGACTAAATCGTTCGGCGGGCCAGATCCGGCCCGCAGGCCGTACGTTTGACACCCCAGGTTTAAACATTAGTATACCAACTTAATCAAAGGTATCTTACTAGGTGTTAATCCAGCTTCATGTGAAAAGTTAACAATACCTTTTTAGTTATTTAAAGTTAATTATTTCATGTGTTTAAGGGTTTCGTTTCTTGCATTAAGACAGCTTTTATGAAAGTTTGACAGTTAAATTGGTGGATACACACCCAAAAGTAATAATGTAAAAGTAACACTTTAGCAATTGGAATATTGCTAAAGTAACACGTTAGCAATATTCCACATGTGTATGTTGTGTGAAAACTTTAATAATTTCTAACAGACCACTTCACTCTCAGAAAGCAGGTCTGTTGGTGGTTCCTAAAGTCTGTAAAACCAGAATGGTAGGCAGATCCTTTAGCTATCATGCTCCTCTCCAGTGGAACCAACTCCCAGTTTTGGTCCGTGACGCAGACACCCTGTCTACTTTTAAGACTAATCCTAAAACTTTCCTTTTTCCATCCATCCATCGTCTTCCGCTTATCCGGGGTCAGGTCGCGGGTGTAGCAGCTTCAAGAGGGAGGCCCAGACCTTCCTCTCCCCAGCCACTTGGGCCACTTCCTCCGGGGGAATCCCAAAGCGTTCCCAGGCGAGCAGAGTCTCTCCAGCGTGTCCTGGGTCTTCCCCTGGGCCTCCTCCCGGTGGGACGTGCCCGGAACACCTCACCAGGGAGGCGTCCAGGAGGCATCCTGACCAGATGCCCGAGTCACCTCAACTGGCTCCTCTCGACGTGGAGGAGCAGCGGCTCTACTCTGAGTCCTCCCCGGATGACTGAGCTCCTCACCCTATCTCTAAGGGAGAGCCCAGACACACTATGGAGAAAACTCATTTTGGCCACTTGTATCCGGGATCTCGTTCTTTCGGTCACGACCCAAAGCTCGTGACCATAGATGAGGGTAGGAACGTAGATCGACCGGTAAATCGAGAGCTTGGCCTTTTGGCTCAGCTCTCTCTTCACCACAACGGATCGGTACAGCGCCCGCTTCACAGCAGACGTTGCACCAATCCGCCTGTCGATCTCCCGCTCCATCTTCCCCTCATCTCTGAACAAGACCCCAAGATACTTGAACTCCTCCACTAGAAGCTGGCTCTTGGGACTTTCCTTTTTGACAAAGCTTATAGTTAGAGTGGTTCATGTTACCCTGAGCTACCTCTATAGTTATGCTGCTATAGGCTTAGGCTGCTGGAGGACATCAGGGTCTATTGTTCTTCAATTTTGCATGACTGTTGTCATTTCAGCTTTTAACTTTCTGTTCTCTCTCTTTTATCTTCATAGTAGGTACACCTGGTCTGGCGTTCTGTTAGCTGTGACATCATCCAGGGAAGACAGATCACCTGTTATTACCATCTAATGTAAAACAGATTACTGGATCAATGTGTGCTTCTGTGCTTTTTTGTCTGTCTTGTTGTGTCTCTTCTCTCTCTTTTGTAACCCCCAGTCGGTCAAGGCAGATTACCGTTCATACTGAGCCCGGTTCTGATGGAGGTTTTTCCTTCCTGTTAATGGGGAGTTTTTTCTTCTGCTGTCACTTCATGCTTGATAAGTATGAGGGATTGCTGCAAAGCCATGTACAATGCAAACGACTCTCCCTGTGGCTCTACGCTTCTTCAGGAGTGAATGCTGCTTGTTACGACTTTGATGCAATCAACTGGTTCCCTTATATAGGAATTTATTTTACCAATCTGGATAATCTGACTTAATATGTATAATCTGATTGATTTTGACATTGTAAACTGCCTTTAGATGACATGCAGGCATGGACTGGTAATCGGGCGTACCGGGCATTTTCCCGGTGGGCCGACGTGCTGTTTGGGCCGGCAGACCCGACATGTATATAAATATGTATTATTATTATTATTATTAATAATTATTTTATATATCTGCCTCGTTATATTTGCATAATGCATGAAGAAAAATAAAATCAGCAGCGCAAGAGTCTGTTCCGATCATCCGGCCCTTACCACAGGCTATTGCAGCCCATTGGTTATCATAAAGTAGAAAAACACCTTCACGCTCCATGTGGAATTTTGTGCAGCGGTGTTCACAGTAGTAATGGGAGGCGCAGAGAAACTGCACGAAAAAAAGAAACGAGTTCTTCAAACGGACGCTGCAAAATGTGTCAAACTCACTGACATGTTCCCTACAGCAGGCCTTCATCTGCTCCGGTGTCTGATGTAAAATATGGTGGTGGTGGTCAGTGACCAAGAGTCTGTTCCGATCATCCGGCCCTTACCACAGGCTATTGCAGCCCATTGGTTATCATAAAGTAGAAAAACACCTTCACGCTCCATGTGGAATTTTGTGCAGCGGTGTTCACAGTAGTAATGGGAGGCGCAGAGAAACTGCACGAAAAAAAGAAACGAGTTCTTCAAACGGACGCTGCGAAATGTGTCAAACTCACTGACATGTTCCCTACAGCAGGCCTTCATCTGCTCCGGTGTCTGATGTAAAATATGGTGGTGGTGGTCAGTGACGTGCGGTAGGGTTCATAGCTGGTGAAGCACTGACGTCATCAGAGTCAGATTTACAAATATATACACACTCTACAGAGTAGACTCGTTGCAAAGTGCTGAAGGAGACTGATTGAGCCAAATAAATTCACCAAGATACATGGAAAAATATTGGTTCTTTGATGAAAAAAAAAATTGTCATTTGATTGGTAACAGTTTATGAGTTATGATGGATTTCTGCATTTGTAACACATTCTAAAACTATAACCCACATTATGCACATTTTATCACAAAAACAAAACATGAATAAGTATCGCTGTCTTACCTCTACTTATAATTTAAGTCCCTGTGGCGCTCTTTCTGAACAAAAATATCATCATTTTCCGGTAAAAGTTCTCTTTATCTTCTTCAGTTTTAAAAGTCTCTCAGTCTCAATGGAGCTCACTGCCAGGGAGGAAAGCCTTCCCTGATCAGTCCTGTTCCAGCTGGATGTTTAGAGTCTTTTTAGTGCTTTACTTGTTTAGCAAAACTCGCTAATAAAACATCAATAACTTGTTTTGACTCTACTATTTGGGGATCACGAGCGGTGCCCCTTGAGCGCCCCCTGCCTAGCGGCCAAGGAACTGCCGGCCTCACCTACAACCAGTTCTTTGCTGTTTATGATCGGCCAGCACCACGAAAACATGTTATCTGCACACAGTTTGATGACCAAAACACAATTCGTAATCCACATATATTAAATTGTGGAAAATCAGTTCATAACTGTTTGAACAATTGAATTTATGATCTAGAGACAGGAAGATGCATTCACAGAATGGAAGTCAGCGCAGTTAACATGGGATTGCGCAATCCCAGGGGAGGCCAAGCTCGCTGCGGCCTCACCGGCTTTGCTATGAAGCGCCACCAAGGATTTACATGAAAAATAGCAAAAAGTCTGCGATTTTAAAGAAAATATGATCAAAAATGAGGAAATTAGATAAATAAAATACTTATTACAAATGACTGAGTAAATCAAAATTTATATTATGTTATTATATATTTTCTTTCTTTCCATGATGACAAGTGAGGCATTTCTCTGGTTCATTTTGTCATTGGCATCCTTTTTTACACAGTGAGTGCACATTAGTCCAATGTTACCCTACAGTATCTGGAAGACTGAATAGATCTGATGAGCAACTTACAATAACTTCTTATAATGATGTAACGTGATAATATGTGTGATTGACCGTGACACCTCTCTTTCTCTCTCTCTCTCTGATCTAAGAATTGTTGCTGTGCTGTGGTGGAGTTTACATTTTACAGTGTTAATAAATTAAGATTTTGGAAGTATTTTAAGTGTCCACTCTCACTAATTTCCATTAACCTGGCCTCAAGGTATTGCACAGTTGGTATTGCAAAGTTGGTATACACATTCAGTACACAAAGAAAATGTGGTGGGCCAGTCTAATCCAAAATGCCAGGGCCGATTTTTTTGTCCCTGATGACATGTTTTATGATTTGGCGTTATATAAATAAAAACTGAAATGTATTTAACAAGAGTAAGTTTGTCAGTTTTCAAGCAGGATTTGTATATCTGTTCAACTTAAATATATAAATATAAGGAAACCAAAGAGTTAAGATCACTTACTTACCAAGAGAAATTCCTTTGGGGTTTATTTGTGGTCTCTTGCTGCCCCCTGCTGGACAAGTATGATCAAATACATATGCTTTACATGTCAACTTGGTATCAAAATTCAGATTTCAATCTAAAATGGCTTACTTCCTGTGATACTTGCAGTATGACATTAATTGTAAATTCTGAGCGTCTTGCTGAGATCTACAACTGTACAAAATTTCATTACTCTACGATGAAGTAAGTGAATACCAAAGGGTCCTTTGAAATTTGCTTGGTGGCGCTATAGAGAAACTAAGTCCTGCTCACTAAAGTTTGTTAAGGATTCCTGTTGGGGGGTGGATAAGGATGCATCCAAATGAGTTTTAAGCAGCTCGGCCCAAAACTGTGGAATTCAGAGCCAAACGTATGACAGCAGCGTTTGAGGTGAATATGCCACGCCGCCACGCCCCCCTGCTCCATCCAATCCAGTTGAGCCTGAAATCCACAACATACCAACATGTGTTCTGTCTGTGGACACAGTTTCATGTTGATTAGCTCAGAGGGGTAACATAGCGACCGCTTACAACAAAACATGACACTTCCTGTTGTCAGGGGGCGTGGCCTAATCAATGTCATCATTTGACCATTGGATATTATAGGAGACCTGATGGTGATCAATTACTGACAGTTTGATGCCTCTGTGTGTTTCTGTGTAGGAGATATAACAGTTTTATTTTTTGTGGCGAGTAGGTGAACTTTGACCCCTGCTAATGCCCCTTCAACAAGCTCAAAAACTCACCGTTTTGATAACTTTTAATTGGCCATGCCTTATGATCAGACTGCCCGAGTTTCAAGCCGCTCGCTAAAAATCTCTAGGAGGAGATCCATCAAATACCAATGCTATAAACGTCAAAAATGGGGTCAAAATCAGACATTCAATCTAAAATGGCCAACTTCCTGTGATATTTAGACTATGACATTAATTGTAAATTCTGAGCGTCTTGGTGAGCTCTACCACTGTACCAAATCTCATGTCTCTACGATGAAGTAAGTGAATAGCAAAGGGTCCTTTGAAAATTGCTAAGTGGCGCCGTTGAGGCATTAGGTCACGCCCACCAAAATTTCTTATGGATTCCTGTTGGGGGGTGGATAAGGATGCATCCAAGTGAGTTTTATGCAGCTCGGCCCAAAAATGTGGAATTCAGAGCCAAACGTATGGCAGCGGCGTTTGAGGTGACTTCACCACGCCGCCACGCTCTCCTGCTCCATCGAATCGACTTGGGGCTGGAATCCACAACACAACAACATGTCTTCTGTCTCTGGACACAGTTTCATGTTGATTAGCTCAGAGGGGTAACATAGCGACCGTTTACAGCAAAACATGACACTTCCTGTTGTCAGGGGGTGTGGCCTAAGTGATGTCATCATTTGACCATTGGATATTATAGGAGACCTGATGATGATTAATCACAGAAAGTTTGGTGCCTCTGTGTGTTTCTGTGTAGGAGATATAACACTTTTATTTTTTGTGGCGAATAGGTGAACTTTGACCCCTGCCAACGCCCCTTCAGCATGCTCAAAAACTCACCGTTTTGATAACTTTTGATTGGCCATGCCTTATGATCAGACTGCCCGAGTTTCAAGCCGATCGCTCGATATCTCTAGGAGGAGTTAGATCTTATACCGATGCTGTAACTGTCAAAATTGAGGTCAAAATCAGACTTTCAATCTAAAATGGCCGACTTCCTGTGATATTTACACTATGACATTAATTGTAAATTCTGAGCGTCTTGGTGAGCTCTACAACTGTACCAAATTTCATGTCTCTACGACGAAGTAAGTGAATAGCAAAGGGTCCTTTGAAAATTTCTAGGTGGCGCCGTTGAGGCATTTTTCTTTAGATTTTTGTGACGACCTTAAAATACAAAATTTTTAAACAGTCACCATGCATCTGCAAAGTTTGGTGAGTTTTTGAAAATGACAAAGCCCCCAAAAAGGCCCCTCTTTAGGGGGGCAGAATAATAAGAAGAATTAAAACCGCAAGCGGTGATGATCGGCCCTCGCAGCCAAGCGCCGCTCTGGCCTAAGGGCCACCGCTAGGGTACGCGCACCTCCCGCCGCCAGCCACCGCAGAAGCTGTCATGCATTTTCCTCACCCGTCTACCATGCAATACACACGTATGCGTTGGGCAGCGCTCCCCCACGACTCACAAAAAATGTGGTGCAGATCGGTCGATGCACCGAGGAGACACAGCCGTTGAATAATAAAAATGCATTTGGCCACCGGGCCGGACTAAATCGTTCGGCGGGCCAGATCCGGCCCGCAGGCCGTACGTTTGACACCCCTGGTTTAAACATTAGTATACCAACTTAATCAAAGGTATCTTACTAGCTGTTAATCCAGCTTCATGTGAAAAGTTAACAAAACCTTTTTAGTTATTTAAAGTTAATTATTTCATGTGTTTAAGGGTTTCGTTTCTTGCATTAAGACAGCTTTTATGAAAGTTTGACAGTTAAATTGGTGGATACACACCCAAAAGTAATAATGTAAAAGTAACACTTTGGCAATTGGAAAATTGCTAAAGTAACACGTTAGCAATATTCCACATGTGTATGTTGTGTACAAACTTTAGTAATTTCTAACAGACCACTTCACTCTCAGAAAGCAGGTCTGCTAGTGGTTCCTAAAGTCTGTAAAACCAGAATGGTAGGCAGATCCTTTAGTTATCAGGCTCCTCTCCAGTGGAACAAACTCCCAGTTTTGGTCCGTGACGCAGACACCCTGTCTACTTTTAAGACTAATCCTAAAACTTTCCTTTTTCCATCCATCCATCGTCTTCCACTTATCCGGGGTCAGGTCGCAGGGGCAGCTTCAAGAGGGAGCCCCAGACCTTCCTCTCCCCAGCCACTTGGGCCACTTCCTCTGGGGGAATCCCAAAGCGTTCCCAGGCCAGCATAGTCTCTCCAGCGTGTCCTGGGTCTTCCTCTGGGTCTCCTCCCGGTGGGACGTGCCCAGAACACCTCATCAGGGAGGCGTCCAGGAGGCATCCTAACCAGATGCCCGATCCACCTCAACTGGCTCCTCTCAATGTGGAGGAGCAGCGGCTCTACTCTGAGTCCTCCCCGGATGACTGAGCTCCTCACCCTATCTCTAAGGGAGAGCCCAGACACACTATGGAGAAAACTCATTTTGGCCGCTTGTATCCGGGATTTCGTTCTTTCGGTCACGACCCAAAGCTCGTGACCATAGATGAGGGTAGGAACGTAGATCGACTGGTAAATCGAGAGCTTGGCCTTTTGGCTCAGCTCTCTCTTCACCACAACGGATCGGTACAGCGCACGCTTCACAGCAGACGTCGCACCAATCCGCCTGTCGATCTCCCGCTCCATCTTCCCCTCATTCGTGAACAAGACCCCAAGATACTTGAACTCCTCCACTAGAAGCTGGCTCTTGGGACTTTCCTTTTTGACAAAGATTATAGTTAGAGTGGTTCATGTTACGCTGAGCTACCTCTATAGTTATGCTGCTATAGGCTTAGGCTGCTGGAGGACATCAGGGTCTATTGTTCTTCAATTTTGCATGACTGTTGTCATTTCAGCTTTTACCTTTTTGTTTTTTCTATTTTTTCTTCATAGTAGGTACACCTGGTCTGGCGTTCTGTTAGCTGTGACATCATTCAGGGAAGACAGATCACCTGCTATTACCATCTAATGTAAAACACATTACTGGATCAATGTGTGCTTCTGTGCTTTTTTGTCTGTCTTGTTGTGTCTCTTCTCTCTCTTTTGTAACCCCCAGTCGGTCAAGGCAGATTACCGTTCATACTGAGCCCGGTTCGGCTGGAGGTTTTTCCTTCCTGTTAATGGGGAGTTTTTCCTTCTGCTGTCACTTCATGCTTGATCAGTATGAGGGATTGCTGCAAAGCCATGTACAATGCAAACGACTCTCCCTGTGGCTCTACGCTTCTTCAGGAGTCAATGCTGCTTGTTACGACTTTGATGAAATCAACTGGTTCCCTTATATAGGAATTTCTTTTACCAATCTGGATAATCTGACTTAATATGTATAATCTGATTGATTTTGACATTGTAAACTGCCTTTAGATGACATGCAGGCCGGCAGACCCGACATGTATATTAATAATATGTATTATTATTATTAATATTATTATTATTTTATATATCTGCCTCGTTATATTTGCATAATGCATGAAGAAAAATATCAGCAGCGCAAGAGTCTGTTCCGATCATCCGGCCCTTACCACAGGCTACTGCAGCCCATTGGTTATCATCCCTGACAGTCTAAAGGGCTAGGCCAATCATAAAGCAGAAAAACACCTTCATGCTCCATGTGGAACTTTGTGCAGCGGTGTTCACAGTAGTAATGGATAAGAAACGCAAGGGAGGCGCAGAGAAACTGCACGAAAAAAAGAAACGAGTTCTTCAAACGGATGCTGCGAAATGTGTCAAACTGACTGACATGTTCCCAACAGCAGGCCCTTCATCTGCTCCGGTGTCTGGTGTAAAATATGGTGGTGGTGGTTGTAGTCAGTGACGTGCGGTAGGGTTCATAGCTGGTGAGGCACTGACGTCATCAGAGTCAGATTTACAAATATATACACTCTACAGAGTAGACTCGTTGCAAAGTGCTGAAGGAGACTGATTGAGCCAAATAAATTCACCAAGATACATGGAAAAATATTGGTTCTTTGATGAAAAAAATTGTCATTTGATTGGTAACAGTTTATGAGTTATGATGGATTTCTGCATTTGTAACACATTCTAAAACTATAACCCACATTAAGCACATTTCATTACAGAAACAAAACATGAATAAGTATCGCTGTCTTACCTCTACTTATAATTTAAGTCCCTGTGGCGCTCTTTCTGAACAAAAATATCATCATTTTCCGGTAAAAGTTCTCTTTATCTTCTTCAGTTTTAAAAGTCTCTCAGTCTCAGTGGAGCTCACTGCCAGGGAGGAAAGCCTTCCCTGATCAGTCCTGTTCCAGCTGTATGTTTAGAGTCTTTTTAGTGCTTTACTTGTTTAGCAAAACTCGCTAATAAAACATCAATAACTTGTTTTGACTCTACTATTTGGGGATCACGAGCGGTGCCCCTTGAGCGCCCCCTGCCTAGTGGCCAAGGAACTGCTGGCCTCACCTACAACCAGTTCTTTGCTGTTTATGATCGGCCAGCACCACGAAAACATGTTATCTGCACACAGTTTGATGACCAAAACACAATTCGTAATCCACATATATTAAATTGTGGAAAATCAGTTCATAACTGTTTGAACAATTGAATTTATGATCTAGAGACAGGAAGATGCATTCACAGAATGGAAGTCAGCGCAGTTACCATGGGATTGCGCAATCCCAGGGTAGGCCAAGCTCGCTGCGGCCTCACCGGCTTCGCTATGAAGCGCCACCAAGGATTTACATGAAAAATAGCGAAAAGTCTGCGATTTTAAAGAAAATATGATCAAAAATTAGGAAATTAGATAAATAAAATACTTATTACAAATGACTGAGTAAATCAAAATTTATATTATGTTATTATATATTTTCTTTCTTTCCATGATGACAAGTGAGGCATTTCTCTGGTTCATTTTGTCATTGGCATCCTCTTTTACACAGTGAGTGCACATTAGTCCAATGTTACCCTACAGTATCTGGAAGACTGAATAGATCTGATGAGCAACTTACAATAACTTCTTATAATGATGTAACGTGATAATATGTGTGATTGACCGTGACACCTCTCTTTCTCTCTCTCTCTCTCTGATCTAAGAATAATTGCTGTGCTGTGGTGGAGTTTACATTTTACAGTGTTAATAAATTAAGATTTTGGAAGTATTTTAAGTGTCCACTCACTAATTTCCATTATCCTGACTTCAAGGTATTGCACAGTTGGTATTGCACAGTTGGTATACACATTCAGTACACAAAAAAAATGTGGTGGGCCAGTCTAATCCAAAATGCCAGGGCCAATTTTTTGTCCCAATCCACCCCTGATGACATGTTTCATGATTTGGCGCTATATAAATAAAAACTGAAATGTATTGAACAAGAGTTTGTCAGTTTTCAAGCAGGATTTGTATATCTGTTCAACTTAAATATACAAGGAAACCAAAGAGTTAAGATCACTTACTTACCAAGAGAAATTCCTTTGGGGTTTATTTGTGGTCTCTTGCTGCCCCCTGCTGGACAAGTATGATCAAATACATATGCTTTACATGTCAACTTGGTATCAAAATTCAGATTTCAATCTAAAATGGCTTACTTCCTGTGATACTTGCAGTATGACATTAATTGTAAATTCTGAGCGTCTTGCTGAGATCTACAACTGTACAAAATTTCATTACTCTACGATGAAGTAAGTGAATACCAAAGGGTCCTTTGAAATTTGCTTGGTGGCGCTATAGAGAAACTAAGTCCTGCTCACTAAAGTTTGTTAAGGATTCCTGTTGGGGGGTGGATAAGGATGCATCCAAATGAGTTTTAAGCAGCTCGGCCCAAAACTGTGGAATTCAGAGCCAAACGTATGACAGCAGCGTTTGAGGTGAATATGCCACGCCGCCACGCCCCCCTGCTCCATCCAATCCAGTTGAGCCTGAAATCCACAACATACCAACATGTGTTCTGTCTGTAGACACAGTTTCATGTTGATTAGCTCAGAGGGGTAACATAGCGACCGCTTACAACAAAACATGACACTTCCTGTTGTCAGGGGGCGTGGCCTAAGCAATGTCATCATTTGACCATTGGATATTATAGGAGACCTGATGGTGATCAATCACTGAAAGTTTGATGCCTCTGTGTGTTTCTGTGTAGGAGATATAACAGTTTTATTTTTTGTGGCGAGTAGGTGAACTTTGACCCTTGCTAATGCCCCTTCAACAAGCTCAAAAACTCACCGTTTTGATAACTTTTAATTGGCCATGCCTTATGATCAGACTGCCCGAGTTTCAAGCCGCTCGCTAAAAATCTCTAGGAGGAGATCCATCAAATACCAATGCTATAAACGTCAAAAATGGGGTCAAAATCAGACATTCAATCTAAAATGGCCGACTTCCTGTGATATTTACACTATGACATTAATTGTAAATTCTGAGCGTCTTGGTGAGCTCTACCACTGTACCAAATCTCATGTCTCTACGATGAAGTAAGTGAATAGCAAAGGGTCCTTTGAAAATTGCTAAGTGGCGCCGTTGAGGCATTAGGTCACGCCCACCAAAATTTGTTATGGATTCCTGTTGGGGGGTGGATAAGGATGCATCCAAGTGAGTTTTATGCAGCTCGGCCCAAAAATGTGGAATTCAGAGCCAAACGTATGGCAGCGGCGTTTGAGGTGACTTCACCACGCCGCCACGCTCTCCTGCTCCATCGAATCGACTTGGGGCTGGAATCCACAACACAACAACATGTGTTCTGTCTGTGGACACAGTTTCATGTTGATTAGCTCAGAGGGGTAACATAGCGACCGTTTACAGCAAAACATGACACTTCCTGTTGTCAGGGGGTGTGGCCTAAGTGATGTCATCATTTGACCATTGGATATTATAGGAGACCTGATGATGATTAATCACAGAAAGTTTGGTGCCTCTGTGTGTTTCTGTGTAGGAGATATAACACTTTTATTTTTTGTGGCGAATAGGTGAACTTTGACCCCTGCCAACGCCCCTTCAGCATGCTCAAAAACTCACCGTTTTGATAACTTTTGATTGGCCATGCCTTATGATCAGACTGCCCGAGTTTCAAGCCGATCGCTCGATATCTCTAGGAGGAGTTAGATCTTATACCGATGCTGTAACTGTCAAAATTGAGGTCAAAATCAGACTTTCAATCTAAAATGGCCGACTTCCTGTGATATTTACACTATGACATTAATTGTAAATTCTGAGCGTCTTGGTGAGCTCTACAACTGTACCAAATTTCATGTCTCTACGACGAAGTAAGTGAATAGCAAAGGGTCCTTTGAAAATTTCTAGGTGGCGCCGTTGAGGCATTTTTCTTTAGATTTTTGTGACGACCTTAAAATACAAAATTTTTAAACAGTCACCATGCATCTGCCAAGTTTGGTGAGTTTTTGAAAATGAGAAAGCCCCCAAAAAGGCCCCTCTTTAGGGGGGCAGAATAATAATAATAATAATTAAAACCGCAAGCGGTGATGATCGGCCCTCGCAGCCAAGCGCCGCTCTGGCCTATGGTCCACCGCTAGGGTACGCGCACCTCCCACCGCCAGCCACCGCAGAAGCTGTCGCGCATTTTCCTCGCCCGTCCACCATGCAATACACACGTATGCGTTGGGCAGCGCTCCCCCACGACTCACAAAAAATCTGGTGCAGATCGGTCGATGCACCGAGGAGACACAGCCGTTGAATAATGAAAATGCATTTGGCCACCGGGCCGGACTAAATCGTTCGGCGGGCCAGATCCGGCCCGCAGGCCGTACGTTTGACACCCCTGGTTTAAACATTAGTATACCAACTTAATCAAAGGTATCTTACTAGCTGTTAATCCAGCTTCATGTGAAAAGTTAACAAAACCTTTTTAGTTATTTAAAGTTAATTATTTCATGTGTTTAAGGGTTTCGTTTCTTGCATTAAGACAGCTTTTATGAAAGTTTGACAGTTAAATTGGTGGATACACACCCAAAAGTAATAATGTAAAAGTAACACTTTAGCAATTGGAATATTGCTAAAGTAACACGTTAGCAATATTCCACATGTGTATGTTGTGTACAAACTTTAGTAATTTCTAACAGACCACTTCACTCTCAGAAAGCAGGTCTGCTGGTGGTTCCTAAAGTCTGTAAAACCAGAATGGTAGGCAGATCCTTTAGCTATCATGCTCCTCTCCAGTGGAACCAACTCCAAGTTTTGGTCCGTGACGCAGACACCCTGTCTACTTTTAAGACTAATCCTAAAACTTTCCTTTTTCCATCCATCCATCGTCTTCCGCTTATCCGGGGTCAGGTCGCGGGTGTAGCAGCTTCAAGAGGGAGGCCCAGACGTCCCTCTCCCCAGCCACTTGGGCCACTTCCTCCGGGGGAATCCCAAAGCGTTCCCAGGCGAGCAGAGTCTCTCCAGCGTGTCCTGGGTCTTCCCCTGGGCCTCCTCCCGGTGGGATGTGCCCAGAACACCTCACCAGGGATGCGTCCAGGAGGCATCCTAACCAGATGCCCGAGCCACCTCAACTGGCTCCTCTCAATGTGGAGGAGCAGCGGCTCTACTCTGAGTCCTCCCCGGATGACTGAGCTCCTCACCCTATCTCTAAGGGAGAGCCCAGACACACTATGGAGAAAACTCATTTTGGCCGCTTGTATCCGGGATCTCGTTCTTTCGGTCACGACCCAAAGCTCGTGACCATAGATGAGGGTAGGAACGTAGATCGACTGGTAAATCGAGACCTTGGCCTTTTGGCTCAGCTCTCTCTTCACCACAACGGATCGGTACAGCGCCCGCTTCACAGCAGACGTTGCACCAATCCGCCTGTCGATCCCCCGCTCCATCTTCCCCTCATTCGTGAACAAGACCCCAAGATACTTGAACTCCTCCACTAGAAGCTGGCTCTTGGGACTTTCCTTTTTGACAAAGCTTATAGTTAGAGTGGTTCATGTTACCCTGAGCTACCTCTATAGTTATGCTGCTATAGGCTTAGGCTGCTGGAGGACATCAGGGTCTATTGTTCTTCAATTTTGCATGACTGTTGTCATTTCAGCTTTTAACTTTTTGTTTTTTCTATTTTTTCTTCATAGTAGGTACACCTGGTCTGGCGTTCTGTTAGCTGTGACATCATTCAGGGAAGACAGATCACCTGCTATTACCATCTAATGTAAAACACATTATTGGATCAATGTGTGCTTCTGTGCTTTTTTGTCTGTCTTGTTGTGTCTCTGCTCTGTCTTTTGTAACCCCCAATCGGTCAAGGCAGATTACCGTTCATACTGAGCCCGGTTCTGCTGGAGGTTTTTCCTTCCTGTTAATGGGGAGTTTTTCCTTCTGCTGTCACTTCATGCTTGATCAGTATGAGGGATTGCTGCAAAGCCATGTACAATGCAAACGACTCTCCCTGTGGCTCTACGCTTCTCCAGGAGTGAATGCTGCTTGTTACGACTTTGATGAAATCAACTGGTTCCCTTATATAGGAATTTATTTTACCAATCTGGATAATCTGACTTAATATGTATAATCTGATTGATTTTGACATTGTAAACTGCCTTTAGATGACATGCAGGCATGGACTGGTAATCGGGCGTACCGGGCATTTTCCCGGTGGGCCGACGTGCTGTTTGGGCCGGCAGACCCGACATGTATATTAATAATATGTATTATTATTATTAATATTATTATTATTATTATTTTATATATCTGCCTCGTTATATTTGCATAATGCATGAAGAAAAATATCAGCAGCGCAAGAGTATGTTCCGATCATCCGGCCCTTACCACAGGCTACTGCAGCCCATTGGTTATCATCCCTGACAGTCTAAAGGGCTAGGCCAATCATAAAGTAGAAAAACACCTTCACGCTCCATGTGGAACTTTGTGCAGCGGTGTTCACAGTAGTAATGGATAAGAAACGCAAGGGAGGCGCAGAGAAACTGCACGAAAAAAAGAAACGAGTTCTTCAAACGGATGCTGCGAAATGTGTCAAACTGACTGACATGTTCCCAACAGCAGGCCCTTCATCTGCTCCGGTGTCTGATGTAAAATATGGTGGTGGTTGTGGTTGTAGTCAGTGACGTGCGGTAGGGTTCATAGCTGGTGAGGCACTGACGTCATCAGAGTCAGATTTACAAATATATACACTCTACAGAGTAGACTCGTTGCAAAGTGCTGAAGGAGACTGATTGAGCCAAATAAATTCACCAAGATACATGGAAAAATATTGGTTCTTTGATGAAAAAAAAATGTCATTTGATTGGTAACAGTTTATGAGTTATGATGGATTTCTGCATTTGTAACACATTCTAAAACTATAACCCATATTACGCACATTTTATCACAAAAACAAAACATGAATAAGTATCGCTGTCTTACCTCTACTTATAATTTAAGTCCCTGTGGCGCTCTTTCTGAACAAAAATATCATAATTTTCCGGTAAAAGTTATCTTTATCTTCTTCAGATTTAAAACTCTCTTAGTCTCAGTGGAGCTCACTGCCAGGGAGGAAAGCCTTCCCTGATCAGTCCTGTTCCAGCTGTATGTTTAGAGTCTTTTTAGTGCTTTACTTGTTTAGCAAAACTTGCTAATAAAACATCAATAACTTGTTTTGACTCTACTATTTGGGGATCACGAGCGGTGCCCCTTGAGCGCCCCCTGCCTAGCGGTCAAGGAACTGCCGGCCTCACCTACAACCAGTTCTTTGCTGTTTATGATCGGCCAGCACCACGAAAACATGTTATCTGCACACAGTTTGATGACCAAAACACAATTCGTAATCCACATATATTAAATTGTGGAAAATCAGTTCATAACTGTTTGAACAATTGAATTTATGATCTAGAGACAGGAAGATGCATTCACAGAATGGAAGTCAGCACAGTTAACATGGGATTGCGCAATCCCAGGGGAGGCCAAGCTCGCTGCGGCCTCACCGGCTTCGCTATGAAGCGCCACCAAGGATTTACATGAAAAATAGCGAAAAGTCTGCGATATTTAAGAAAATATGATCAAAAATTAGGAAATTAGATAAATAAAATACTTATTACAAATGACTGAGTAAATCAAAATTTATATTATGTTATTATATATTTTCTTTCTTTCCATGATGACAAGTGAGGCATTTCTCTGGTTCATTTTGTCATTGGCATCCTTTTTTACACAGTGAGTGCACATTAGTCCAATGTTACCCTACAGTATCTGGAAGACTGAATAGATCTGATGAGCAACTTACAATAACTATGATGATGTAACGTGATAATATGTGTGACTGACCGTGACACCTCTCTTTCTCTCTCTCTCTCTCTGATCTAAGAATAGTTGCTGTGCTGTGGTGGAGTTTACATTTTACAGTGTTAATAAATTAAGATTTTGGAAGTATTTTAAGTGTCCACTCTCACTAATTTTCATTATCCTGACTTCAAGGTATTGCACAGTTGGTATTGCACAGTTGGTATACACATTCAGTACACAAAAAAAATATGGTGGGCCAGTCTAATCCAAAATGCCAGGGCCAATTTTTTGTCCCAATCCACCCCTGATGACATGTTTCATGATTTGGCGCTATATAAATAAAAACTGAAATGTATTGAACAAGAGTTTGTCAGTTTTCAAGCAGGATTTTTATATCTGTTCAACTTAAATATGTAAGGAAACCAAAGAGTTAAGATCACTTACTTACCAAGAGAGATTCCTTTGGGGTTTATTTGTGGTCTCTTGCTGCCCCCTGCTGGACAAGTTTGATCAAATACATATGCTTTACATGTCAACTTGGTATCAAAATTCAGATTTCAATCTAAAATGGCTTACTTCCTGTGATACTTGCAGTATGACATTAATTGTAAATTCTGAGCGTCTTGCTGAGATCTACAACTGTACAAAATTTCATTACTCTATGATGAAGTAAGTGAATACCAAAGGGTCCTTTGAAATTTGCTTGGTGGCGCTATAGAGAAACTAAGTCCTGCTCACTAAAGTTTGTTATGGATTCCTGTTGGGGGGTGGATAAGGATGCATCCAAATGAGTTTTAAGCAGCTCGGCCCAAAACTGTGGAATTCAGAGCCAAACGTATGACAGCAGCGTTTGAGGTGAATATGCCACGCCGCCACGCCCCCCTGCTCCATCCAATCCAGTTGGGCCTGAAATCCACAACACAACAACATGTGTTCTGTCTGTGGACACAGTTTCATGTTGATTAGCTCAGAGGGGTAACATAGCGACCGCTTACAACAAAACATGACACTTCCTGTTGTCAGCGGGCGTGGCCTAAGCAATGTCATCATTTGACCATTGGATATTATAGGAGACCTGATGGTGATCAATTACTGAAAGTTTGGTGCCTCTGTGTGTTTCTGTGTAGGAGATATAACACTTTTATTTTTTGTGGCGAATAGGTGAACTTTGACCCCTGCCAACGCCCCTTCAGCATGCTCAAAAACTCACCGTTTTGATAACTTTTAATTGGCCATGCCTTATGACCAGACTGCCCGAGTTTCAAGCCGCTCGCTCAAAATCTCTAGGAGGAGATCCATCAAATACCAATGCTGTAAACGTCATAATTGAGGTCAAAATCAGACTTTCAGTCTAAAATGGCCGACTTCCTGTGATAGTTGCACTATGACATTAATTGTAAATTCTGAGCGTCTTGTTGAGCTCTACCACTGTACCAAATCTCATGTCTCTACGATGAAGTAAGTGAATAGCAAAGGGTCCTTTGAAAATTGCTAAGTGGCGCCGTTGAGGCATTAGGTCACGCCCACCAAAATTTGTTATGGATTCCTGTTGGGGGGTGGATAAGGATGCATCCAAGTGAGTTTTATGCAGCTCGGCCCAAAAATGTGGAATTCAGAGCCAAACGTATGGCAGCGGCGTTTGAGGTGACTTCACCACGCCGCCACGCTCTCCTGCTCCATCGAATCGACTTGGGGCTGGAATCCACAACACAACAACATGTCTTCTGTCTCTGGACACAGTTTCATGTTGATTAGCTCAGAGGGGTAACATAGCGACCGTTTACAGCAAAACATGACACTTCCTGTTGTCAGGGGGTGTGGCCTAAGTGATGTCATCATTTGACCATTGGATATTATAGGAGACCTGATGATGATTAATCACAGAAAGTTTGGTGCCTCTGTGTGTTTCTGTGTAGGAGATATAACACTTTTATTTTTTGTGGCGAATAGGTGAACTTTGACCCCTGCCAACGCCCCTTCAGCATGCTCAAAAACTCACCGTTTTGATAACTTTTGATTGGCCATGCCTTATGATCAGACTGCCCGAGTTTCAAGCCGATCGCTCGATATCTCTAGGAGGAGTTAGATCTTATACCGATGCTGTAACTGTCAAAATTGAGGTCAAAATCAGACTTTCAATCTAAAATGGCCGACTTCCTGTGATATTTACACTATGACATTAATTGTAAATTCTGAGCGTCTTGGTGAGCTCTACAACTGTACCAAATTTCATGTCTCTACGACGAAGTAAGTGAATAGCAAAGGGTCCTTTGAAAATTTCTAGGTGGCGCCGTTGAGGCATTTTTCTTTAGATTTTTGTGACGACCTTAAAATACAAAATTTTTAAACAGTCACCATGCATCTGCAAAGTTTGGTGAGTTTTTGAAAATGACAAAGCCCCCAAAAAGGCCCCTCTTTAGGGGGGCAGAATAATAATAAGAATAATAATAATTAACACTACAGATACAATAGGCCTTCGCAGCGCTTAGCTGCTCGGGCCTAATTAAAACCGCAAGCGGTGATGATCGGCCCTCGCAGCCAAGCGCCGCTCTGGCCTAAGGGCCACCGCTAGGGTACGCGCACCTCCCGCCGCCAGCCACCGCAGAAGCTGTCATGCATTTTCCTCACCCGTCTACCATGCAATACACACGTATGCGTTGGGCAGCGCTCCCCCACGACTCACAAAAAATGTGGTGCAGATCGGTCGATGCACCGAGGAGACACAGCCGTTGAATAATAAAAATGCATTTGGCCACCGGGCCGGACTAAATCGTTCGGCGGGCCAGATCCGGCCCGCAGGCCGTACGTTTGACACCCCTGGTTTAAACATTAGTATACCAACTTAATCAAAGGTATCTTACTAGCTGTTAATCCAGCTTCATGTGAAAAGTTAACAAAACCTTTTTAGTTATTTAAAGTTAATTATTTCATGTGTTTAAGGGTTTCGTTTCTTGCATTAAGACAGCTTTTATGAAAGTTTGACAGTTAAATTGGTGGATACACACCCAAAAGTAATAATGTAAAAGTAACACTTTGGCAATTGGAAAATTGCTAAAGTAACACGTTAGCAATATTCCACATGTGTATGTTGTGTACAAACTTTAGTAATTTCTAACAGACCACTTCACTCTCAGAAAGCAGGTCTGCTAGTGGTTCCTAAAGTCTGTAAAACCAGAATGGTAGGCAGATCCTTTAGTTATCAGGCTCCTCTCCAGTGGAACAAACTCCCAGTTTTGGTCCGTGACGCAGACACCCTGTCTACTTTTAAGACTAATCCTAAAACTTTCCTTTTTCCATCCATCCATCGTCTTCCACTTATCCGGGGTCAGGTCGCAGGGGCAGCTTCAAGAGGGAGCCCCAGACCTTCCTCTCCCCAGCCACTTGGGCCACTTCCTCCGGGGGAATCCCAAAGCGTTCCCAGGCCAGCATAGTCTCTCCAGCGTGTCCTGGGTCTTCCTCTGGGCCTCCTCCCGGTGGGACGTGCCCAGAACACCTCATCAGGGAGGCGTCCAGGAGGCATCCTAACCAGATGCCCGATCCACCTCAACTGGCTCCTCTCAATGTGGAGGAGCAGCGGCTCTACTCTGAGTCCTCCCCGGATGACTGAGCTCCTCACCCTATCTCTAAGGGAGAGCCCAGACACACTATGGAGAAAACTCATTTTCGCCGCTTGTATCCGGGATTTCGTTCTTTCGGTCAGGACCCAAAGCTCGTGACCATAGATGAGGGTAGGAACGTAGATCGACTGGTAAATCGAGAGCTTGGCCTTTTGGCTCAGCTCTCTCTTCACCACAACGGATCGGTACAGCGCACGCTTCACAGCAGACGTCGCACCAATCCGCCTGTCGATCTCCCGCTCCATCTTCCCCTCATTCGTGAACAAGACCCCAAGATACTTGAACTCCTCCACTAGAAGCTGGCTCTTGGGACTTTCCTTTTTGACAAAGATTATAGTTAGAGTGGTTCATGTTACCCCGAGCTACCTCTATAGTTATGCTGCTATAGGCTTAGGCTGCTGGAGGACATCAGGGTCTATTGTTCTTCAATTTTGCATGACTGTTGTCATTTCAGCTTTTACCTTTTTGTTTTTTCTATTTTTTCTTCATAGTAGGTACACCTGGTCTGGCGTTCTGTTAGCTGTGACATCATTCAGGGAAGACAGATCACCTGCTATTACCATCTAATGTAAAACACATTACTGGATCAATGTGTGCTTCTGTGCTTTTTTGTCTGTCTTGTTGTGTCTCTTCTCTCTCTTTTGTAACCCCCAGTCGGTCAAGGCAGATTACCGTTCATACTGAGCCCGGTTCGGCTGGAGGTTTTTCCTTCCTGTTAATGGGGAGTTTTTTCTTCTGCTGTCACTTCATGCTTGATAAGTATGAGGGATTGCTGCAAAGCCATGTACAATGCAAACGACTCTCCCTGTGGCTCTACGCTTCTTCAGGAGTGAATGCTGCTTGTTACGACTTTGATGCAATCAACTGGTTCCCTTATATAGGAATTTCTTTTACCAATCTGGATAATCTGACTTAATATGTATAATCTGATTGATTTTGACATTGTAAACTGCCTTTAGATGACATGCAGGCCGGCAGACCCGACATGTATATTAATAATATGTATTATTATTATTAATATTATTATTATTTTATATATCTGCCTCGTTATATTTGCATAATGCATGAAGAAAAATTTCAGCAGCGCAAGAGTCTGTTCCGATCATCCAGCCCTTACCACAGGCTACTGCAGCCCATTGGTTATCATCCCTGACAGTCTAAAGGGCTAGGCCAATCATAAAGTAGAAAAACACCTTCACGCTCCATGTGGAACTTTGTGCAGCGGTGTTCACAGTAGTAATGGATAAGAAACGCAAGGGAGGCGCAGAGAAACTGCACGAAAAAAAGAAACGAGTTCTTCAAACGGATGCTGCGAAATGTGTCAAACTGACTGACATGTTCCCAACAGCAGGCCCTTCATCTGCTCCGGTGTCTGGTGTAAAATATGGTGGTGGTTGTAGTCAGTGACGTGCGGTAGGGTTCATGGCTGGTGAGGCACTGACGTCATCAGAGTCAGATTTACAAATATATACACTCTACAGAGTAGACTCGTTGCAAAGTGCTGAAGGAGACTGATTGAGCCAAATAAATTCACCAAGATACATGGAAAAATATTGGTTCTTTGATGAAAAAAATTGTCATTTGATTGGTAACAGTTTATGAGTTATGATGGATTTCTGCATTTGTAACACATTCTAAAACTATAACCCACATTATGCACATTTTATCACAAAAACAAAACATGAATAAGTATCGCTGTCTTACCTCTACTTATAATTTAAGTCCCTGTGGCGCTCTTTCTGAACAAAAATATCATCATTTTCCGGTAAAAGTTCTCTTTATCTTCTTCAGTTTTAAAAGTCTCTCAGTCTCAATGGAGCTCACTGCCAGGGAGGAAAGCCTTCCCTGATCAGTCCTGTTCCAGCTGTATGTTTAGTCTTTTTAGTGCTTTACTTGTTTAGCAAAACTCGCTAATAAAACATCAATAACTTGTTTTGACTCTACTATTTGGGGATCACGAGCGGTGCCCCTTGAGCGCCCCCTGCCTAGTGGCCAAGGAACTGCTGGCCTCACCTACAACCAGTTCTTTGCTGTTTATGATCGGCCAGCACCACGAAAACATGTTCTCTGCACACAGTTTGATGACCAAAACACAATTCGTAATCCACATATATTAAATTGTGGAAAATCAGTTCATAACTGTTTGAACAATTGAATTTATGATCTAGAGACAGGAAGATGCATTCACAGAATGGAAGTCAGCGCAGTTACCATGGGATTGCGCAATCCCAGGGTAGGCCAAGCTTGCTGCGGCCTCACCGGCTTCGCTATGAAGCGCCACCAAGGATTTACATGAAAAATAGCGAAAAGTCTGCGATTTTAAAGAAAATATGATCAAAAATTTGGAAATTAGATAAATAAAATACTTATTACAAATGACTGAGTAAATCAAAATTTATATTATGTTATTATATATTTTCTTTCTTTCCATGATGACAAGTGAGGCATTTCTCTGGTTCATTTTGTCATTGGCATCCTTTTTTACACAGTGAGTGCACATTAGTCCAATGTTACCCTACAGTATCTGGAAGACTGAATAGATCTGATGAGCAACTTACAATAACTTCTTATAATGATATAACGTGATAATATGTGTGATTGACCGTGACACCTCTCTTTCTCTCTCTCTCTCTCTGATCTAAGAATAGTTGCTGTGCTGTGGTGGAGTTTACATTTTACAGTGTTAATAAATTAAGATTTTGGAAGTATTTTAAGTGTCCACTCTCACTAATTTCCATTATCCTGACTTCAAGGTATTGCACAGTTGGTATTGCACAGTTGGTATACACATTCAGTACACAAAAAAAATGTGGTGGGCCAGTCTAATCCAAAATGCCAGGGCCAATTTTTTGTCCCAATCCACCCCTGATGACATGTTTCATGATTTGGCGCTATATAAATAAAAACTGAAATGTATTGAACAAGAGTTTGTCAGTTTTCAAGCAGGATTTGTATATCTGTTCAACTTAAATATACAAGGAAACCAAAGAGTTAAGATCACTTACTTACCAAGAGAAATTCCTTTGGGGTTTATTTGTGGTCTCTTGCTGCCCCCTGCTGGACAAGTATGATCAAATACATATGCTTTACATGTCAACTTGGTATCAAAATTCAGATTTCAATCTAAAATGGCTTACTTCCTGTGATACTTGCAGTATGACATTAATTGTAAATTCTGAGCGTCTTGCTGAGATCTACAACTGTACAAAATTTCATTACTCTACGATGAAGTAAGTGAATACCAAAGGGTCCTTTGAAATTTGCTTGGTGGCGCTATAGAGAAACTAAGTCCTGCTCACTAAAGTTTGTTAAGGATTCCTGTTGGGGGGTGGATAAGGATGCATCCAAATGAGTTTTAAGCAGCTCGGCCCAAAACTGTGGAATTCAGAGCCAAACGTATGACAGCAGCGTTTGAGGTGAATATGCCACGCCGCCACGCCCCCCTGCTCCATCCAATCCAGTTGAGCCTGAAATCCACAACATACCAACATGTGTTCTGTCTGTGGACACAGTTTCATGTTGATTAGCTCAGAGGGGTAACATAGCGACCGCTTACAACAAAACATGACACTTCCTGTTGTCAGGGGGCGTGGCCTAAGCAATGTCATCATTTGACCATTGGATATTATAGGAGACCTGATGGTGATGAATCACTGAAAGTTTGATGCCTCTGTGTGTTTCTGTGTAGGAGATATAACAGTTTTATTTTTTGTGGCGAGTAGGTGAACTTTAACCCTTGCTAATGCCCCTTCAACAAGCTCAAAAACTCACCGTTTTGATAACTTTTAATTGGCCATGCCTTATGATCAGACTGCCCGAGTTTCAAGCCGATCGCTCGATATCTCTAGGAGGAGTTAGATCTTATACCAATGCTGTAACTGTCAAAATTGAGGTCAAAATCAGACTTTCAGTCTAAAATGGCCGACTTCCTGTGATACTTGCATTATGACAATAATTGTAAATTCTGAGCGTCTTGTTGAGCTCTACAACTGTACCAAATCTCATGTCTCTACGACGAAGTAAGTGAATAGCAAAGGGTCCTTTGAAAATTTCTAGGTGGCGCCGTTGAGGCATTTTTCTTTAGATTTTTGTAACGACCTTAAAATACAAAATTTTTAAACAGTCACCATGCATCTGCAAAGTTTGGTGAGTTTTTGAATATGATAAAGCCCCCAAAAAGGCCCCTCTTTAGGGGGGCAGAATAATAATAAGAATAAGAATAATAATAATAATTAACACTACAGATACAATAGGCCTTCGCAGCGCTTAGCTGCTCGGGCCTAATAATTAACACTACAGATACAATAGGCCTTCGCAGCGCTTAGCTGCTCGGGCCTAATAAAAGTTTCTGTGGCATTGTCCTTAAAGGTGCGTTTTCTTACGATGTCCCTTTGGCTAAATGAGTCACTGGAAATGATGCATTCAAAGGTAACAGAAAAGTGATCAGATTGGGCAACATCAGTTACATTGACCTGTGAAATTTTTAGACCTTTAGTGATGATCAAGTCTAAAATATGTCCCTGTTTGTGTGTTGGCTATTTAACATGTTGAGTTAAACCAAAGTTTCTAAGTGTGTCACACAGTTCTTTTGCACTTCTGTCTTCAGGGTTGTCAACTTGAAAGTTGAAATCGCCCACAATAATTAAACAGTCATAATCAACACATATCACAGACAGCAGGTCACTAAAATCATTAAAAAAGTTTGATGTGGACTTAGGAGGCCTGTACACATTCAGAAACATAGTTCGTACCGGGCTCTTTACCTGGAGAGCCAAATGTTCAAAAGAGTCATATTTTCCCAAAAACACCTTTTTACATTTTAGTGAATCATTAAACAATGTTGCTACTCCTCCACCTTTCCTTTCCAACAGGACTTGGCAACTGCACACAGTGCCAAAGCTACCAGTACCTGGTTAAAGGACCATGGTATCCCTCTTTTGAATTGGCCAGCAAACTCGGCGGACCTTAACCCCATAGAAAACTATGGGGTTTTGTGAAGAGGTAGATACGATACACCAGACCAAACAATGCAGAAGAGCTGAAGGCCACTATCAGAGCAACCTGGGCCCTTATAACACCTGAGTAGAGCCACAGACTCATCGATTACATGTTGTGGCACAGTGCTGCAGTAATCCAGGGAAAAGGAGCCCCAACTAAGTATTGAGTGCTGTACATGTTCATACTTTTCATGTTCATTATTTTCAGTTGGCCATCATTTCTGAAAATCTTTTTTTGTATTGGTCTTAAGTGATATTCTGATTTTCTGAGATACTGAATTTGGGATTTTCATTAGTTGTCAGTTATAATCATCAAAATTAAATTAAACACTTGAAATATATCAGCCTGTGTGTAATGAATGAATACATTATACAAGTTTCCCTTTTGAATATAATTACTGAAAATAATCACTTTATTTTTATTATACGACCAGCACCTGTACAATAGCTAATATTTTGAACTATTAAATGGTTGTATGCTTGGCATATTGTGTATATAACCACTATAGCAAGGTACCAGTATGTACCATTAGCTTATCCTCACACATTAATCACATTCATAGAAAAAAAAAAAAAAGGAAACATCGTCATGGATGAAATTCCCACAACCTGTCCAGCACTTTGTCTTGTGTTCGGCTTGATATATGCACTCCACCTGGATTACCCAAAAGGTATGAAGAACACATTTGAGTTCATCCAGAATATATTGTTGAACCTTGGACCACAAAAGCTCAGCCCAAAACTGCAAACATTAAAAAATGCCCTTTTGGGCTAGATGTTGTGGTTAGTGATGACTGTAACACTATGTAAGTGTGCTGTGTGAATGAGTATGCGTTTGATGGGGCTGAACAGTAACATAACATTATTGAATATTTCATGGAGTTATTGTATTGAATACTATGTTTTACTTGCGTCGTTTTTATGTTTTGATAAAGAGACTGACAGCCCTATTTGTGGAGGTGCAGATATATCCATGTTTTCTGAAGACATTAGAAAAGATTTTTGATACACAACACAGTGATTATCCTTCTAACACAAATTTATAATCGGCACAATAACTGTCAAAATAATGGCAGTGTTTTTATTTTTTTATTTATTTACTTTTTGCCTCAGTCTCATTTCATTCTATGCTCATCTGATTCAGTATTATAGGTGTTATGTTATTGCTACCTCATAACTCCTGAAAGGGAGGAGGTACTTGGGGAGCCCACAGATTAAAAAAGTTTGATGGAGACCAAAAGTAAACCTGTAAATATCTATTGAGATACCTGCTTGTTATATTTGTTGGCTGTTTTTTGCATTTGTGATTTGAAAGCCTAAAAATAGTTTAAAGGCAGGAGAAGATCACATGACCCTGCCATCAGCACAGGTGTTACAAATTTCCTGTAAGTAAAAACTGTTGGAAAAGAGCATACAGTATGTTGGGTTTAGTATTAAAATGTGGTGAGCCTCTGTAACACAGATTAAATATATCAAAGTTGCTGAGGTGATCACTTCAGACTTTAAATATGTGTGTACAAATACAGTTCTATGTAATAATACCGTTTTAACTATCAGGTTTCAAACCAGTTTTATTGCAGCTTTTTACATTTTAAATGTTGCCAAGTGTGTTTGTTGCTGCGAGACATTCAGGAAAATGTCTTTTGTGAGTCAAGATCCTTCTGTTAGATTACATCCAGACCAATCAGTGCACCTCACTCAAACTCATTCTATTAAGTCTCACTCATTCTGTCATACATTATATAATGATTTTCATTCCTATTTACGCTTTTTCTCTCTCACAAACACATAAAATTGAAGAAAAAATATAGAGAAAGGCATCATTCAGCAGGAATTTGAACAAATCAGGATGCTACAAGGAAGGATTAGGTTCTAACTGGCTAAAATAATTTCTCTCCCCTGAATTGATTGTTCTGTTTTTCTGCTAACAAAGGGTTTGGACTCAACAATTAATCGCACATTTTGTTTCTGTCATCTGGAAATTCTTCAGGTTAACCTGACCTTTGATGGTCTCTGTCAAGAGAAATTGCAAAATAAACAGCATGTTGATTGTTGTTGTTGTTTACAAATACTGAAATAACATAAAAACCTTTTCATAATGCCATTTTGTGAACTCTTATTTTAAAGTTAGCTAAATTAAGGTATGTTAAGTTCATTTTTTTAAATTTAAGTACTGCCCACTTACTTTGGCACAGTATATTAACTTAACATGACTTATTATTATTGAGTTCCTGTGAACTTTTTTTTTTTTCCCCAGTGTCCTGTCTAGCAATAAGGCAATAGGAATTGATGTCTCAATGCCAGATAGAGCTCGACAGATTTTGCTTTTACAAGTGGAGCGAACAGCTTTCGCCATAGTGCTCCACTTGATTTATGCTTGTAAATAGCTTTATTGTGATTCCTGCAAGGAGAATTTCAAATTATATGGACATGACAATGGGAGAGTAAAGGAAGAACAAGAAGTGAAAGAGAAAGAAAAGAAAAAAAAAGAGTAGAGGTGAAAGAAAGAGGAGATAAAAGGGAGAGAATGATAAAACCTTCTCCGTCTGCTCCGTCACCTGGAAAGAGAGATGCAAAAAGAACAGCACAACCAACAGACATAAAGCAACAAATACAATCGAATAACACCTAGATGCCATTGCTAAATCATATATATTATTATGTAAGCTGACATGTGTAATGTGATACTTGAAAAAAGAAAGTGAAAGAACATAAATAAGTAAATAAATAAATTATAAGATTACTGTATATAAGTGAACACTTAATACCTGGGACCCAGCACCTGTGGGAGTTTGTGAGAGTGCACTAGTTTAGGTGAAAATTTTCCAAAAGGAAATAGCTTGATAGTGGTTGTGGAGAACCAAAGGCCCGCCTTCCCCGAGCACAGAGGCAGGAGTCAGGGGACCCATAACCCCGGACTCCCAAAGGGGCCCCTAAAGCAGGTCGCCCAGGAGGGGCTGACACAGGATATCCGCAACCCCCCCCCCCCCCCCCCCCCCCAAGGAAGGAGCAGAGACGACCCCGAGGAAATCCCCCAGCCACCGCAACGCCGACGCCCTGAAGAGCCGCGGGGACGAGCCCGTGGGCTCCGCTGGCAGCCAGCCCCGCTGGAGTGGTCCCGGCCATGGGCCCTGGGGGCCAGAGGCCCCAGGGGCGCCCCGCCCCCGCGACGGGGGCCCCGGCCACCCCCCGGGGGGCCAGGCCCCGCGAAGAGGCCGCCGGGAGTGGGCCGGCGCACGCCCGGGAACCCGCCCCAAACCCAAAGCCAACCAACGCGCCAGAGGGCCAAGGCGCCCGCCAACGAAGTGGAGGAGGGCAGGACGTGGGTGGATGGGCTCCGCAACTAGCGGAGACTTGAGATGTTTTTGGGAGAGGGAGCGGACCACATTCTTTTGATCCATTGTAGATATGAAGATTCACTGTATATAACTGAATGCACCTTCCCTACTCTGCACCTTCTTGTATGAGCCGATGTGACGAGTGAATTTCTCCATTGTGAGATCAATAAAGACTATCTTATCTTATCTTATCTTATACCTGGGGAGAAAAAAAAATTTAAAAAAATGGAAAACTCATTCACACCATCCCTCCCTTGTGCCCCACTCACCACACACAGATAAAAAAAATAAATAAAAAAAAACGACGCTGTACACACATTCCCACATAACACTCGCATCCAACACTGACCAAAGGGGGGGGGGCACCCCAAATCGACTATACGACTGCTTGTGCCCGACCCCCGGCCCCGGCCCCGGACCAGACGCCCCCCGGACCGGGCCCCCCAAAGAGGGCGGGCCAACACGACCCGCACGAGCCACCCAGCCAGAGCCCCCCTCACCCCCTAAATACCTAATAAACCCCCTCCCTCCCCCACCTTACCCTTGCCATCCCTGCCCCCCGCCCCTCCTGGGGGGAGCGGAGGCATCAGCCCCAGACCTGGCAAGCCGCTGACTACGCACCACAGCCCCCCGCCAAGACCCCGGACACAGTGGCCCGCACCTCCTCCAGGCCCCAGACTCCTTGCCGCCATCGGAGAACGGGGGTGTGCAGAAGACCCCGATCCTCCCTACGCCCGCTCAGATGTTGTGTTGTTGCATGTTGTTCTCAAGTGCGTTTAAAAACTGGGAGCGCCGAAGGGGATGCACGGCACAGCCCACCCCCCTTCCGGAAGGAAGCTGTTGCCAGCGCACCCCCTCCGGGCGTCTGCCCAGAACCCTCAATGTCTAAGTGGGAGAGGAGGTGAAGGGAGCCGTCCGAGGTGAGGCCCACACAACATAAGCCCCCCCCCCCAGACGTCTTCCCCCCCTACCATGGCCTACATGAGTGTGCGATGTGAAAATGTTTGAAGTGAAGGTGTCTAAGATGCATGATAAAATTGGGGAGAGGGGCGTCACCAGAAAGTGGCAACCTCCAGTAACGCCCCCTCCCCCAGGACCTACATGTGTGGAGGCGTGATGGAGCAGGCAGAGGGAGGAGTCCGGGGATGGGGAGCAAATGACTGGGAAGCTATCCCAGGGAGCCAGCTCCCCTACTGACTCCAATAGGCACCCCCGCTCCCCGAACGCCCCACCCAGAGAAGGGGGCCTCGCCAGCGGCACCACCATAGCCCGGGGGCCAGGGAGAGGCCGCAGGGCCCGCCAGCCAACCACCCACCAGGACCAACACCTCAACCCCCACCCCAGCCCACCCACCAAGCCTACTGGCTTCCCCCCCCCCAAAAAAAAAACTAACTAACTAAATAAATAAATAAATAAATAATTAATAATAATAATAATAATAATAATAATAAATAAATAAGAGGGGGGGACCCTGGCCAGACGGCCCGCACGAGCCACCCCAAACCCCACCCCCCAAGCGAAATCCGCACCGGAAGACGACACGGACCAGGACCGGGACAGGGGGCCGGACACAAGCCCACCAGAACGTCCACCCCCCCACCCGTAGATTTAATCCCTCCCCAACACTAACGTTCAAACAACTCACCATACATTCGACAGTAGACATCCAGGCTGGGTAGGTCCCTACTCCCCCTCCTTCCCCCTCCCCCCACTGGCAGAGTGCCTATCCAATGAAGGAGAAGAGCATCTGCCCAGAGATGTTAATGACCATGACACCCGGGCGCGCGCCGGCCCACACCAACAGCGGCACACCCCCCGGAACCGGAACCCCCGAGGCCCCGCGGGGGCCCCGCCCGAGGGCGGCGCACCCCAGGGACCCCAGACCCACCCCGGCCCCACCCAGCGGCAGCACAGCTACCAGGTCAGTAACCCACGTCCGTCAACACGCAGCTCCCAAAGAGCGCCGCAAGCGGCTGCTGTAGGCCACCCGTAGGCCTCCCAAGCTCCTCCCAGATGGGGGCAACAGACCCCGGAGCCGGATCCACCAGGCGCCCTACTCCAAGCGCCCCCAGAGCCCCAGGAACCCCTCCATCCAGCCACTGCGCCCTGCAGGAAGCAACCCACCGCCCCCTATACCACTAAGTGATGGTGTTGATCAGAGGAGCCCAAAGAGACCAATCAGATGTGGAAGCAGATGCTGTCTCTAGATTAATATGATCCAACAAAAGATCTCTATACTGATTGATACTGAGATTTTGTTTACTTTTCCAATTCATGAGGATAGTTTTCTTTGCGATACATAAAGCAGTGAAAACCATGTAAACTATTTCTTTTTTCAGAGGACTTTCCTCAAAATTACCGAGCAAGCAAACTGATGGGGAAGGTGTAATTTTATAGCTCAAGCACTTTGATAAGTCCTTACATATCTGTGTCCAGAACCTCTGGACTGGTGTGCATAACCATAACGCATGAAAATAATTATCAGGATGATTTCCTATGCAGTGTGGGCAGATATTAGATTGTGCCAACCCCATCTTGAATAATCTTTGTCCTGTGTAGTGTACTCTGTGAAGGATTTTGTATTGTATTAGTTGTAAGTTGGTGTTTCTAGTCAATT
Source organism: Fundulus diaphanus (assembly GCA_037039145.1). NCBI lineage: Eukaryota > Metazoa > Chordata > Actinopteri > Cyprinodontiformes > Fundulidae > Fundulus > Fundulus diaphanus. The sequence goes on from CM073125.1 coordinate 11,928,686, forward strand.
TGAAAGTTCTTAGACATGTCTGAGCCCAGAAATTTTGTTCAAAGGTGCCTGATAAATCATTTTCCCACTTCATTATAGGAAGAGATATCGAATCATCTATTTTAGTCAGTGTCCTGTATGATTTAGACAGTAGTTTGGGGGGGGGTTAAATCTAGGAACTCTAATATATTAGTTGGGATTTGTAAACCACCATTAATATGCTTATATTTATTTTTAATTATAGATTTAAGTTGTTCATATTCCAAGAATTTATTTTTACTAATGCCATATTGCATATTTAGTTTCGCAAAATGGATGAACTCGGTTCCGTCAAGTAGATGTTCCAGATATTTAATACCTTTATTCTTCCAGTATGTAAAGTTTATCATTTTATTATTTTGTAGGATATCAGGGTTATTCCAGATAGGTGTACGACTGCATGGGATAAGGGATGACTTTGTCATTTTAAGGAACTCCCACCATGCTGTCAGAGTAGAACTAATGTTGATATTTTTGAAGCATGTATGCCGTTTTATATTTGAGCTAATAAACGGCAGATCTGAAATCATGATATTATTGCACATTTCCTGTTCTATATCTAACCAAGGCTCATCTAAAAGACTATTTTTTATCCATTTAGAGATGTATTGTAGCCTATTTGCTAAGTAATAGTTATGGAAGTTAGGCAGATCTAATCCTCCCCTGTCTTTAGTCTTCTGTATTGTCTTTAAGCTAATACGTGGGGGTTTATCTTTCCAAAGAAATTTAGAAATGGCAGAGTCTAGAGATTTAAACCAGTCAGATGATGGTTTATTGGGGACCATTGAAAATAAATAATTAATTCTAGGTAGGACCATCATTTTTATTGAAGCTACCCTACCCATAAGTGTGATTGGAAGCGATTTCCATCTTTCAAGATCCTCTTCTATCCTGTTTAAAAGTGGGGCATGGTTAAGTTTAAGTAAATCCGTTAATTTATTCGACACAGTAATACCTAAATATTTAATATTTCCTGATTGCATTTGTAAATCTAGGGAGTTTTCGAGAGAGCAATTAATTGACAGTACCGTAGATTTAGACCAGTTTAACGAGTAATCTGATACTTTAGAGAAAGATTCTAGTATTCTAATTACTTGTAAAAGAGACTTTACAAATGTTTGTTATGCACAACTTCTGACTAATATGGACACAACTATCCTTTTATGTACAATTCTATTTAGGAAGTGATCTTACCCCATATTGATGTGTTTTCTTTCGGTTTTGTATTTTATACACTTGTGAGTTACTTGCCTGTATGTCTTTTTTGAAATATAAAAGACAATAAACAGATAAAAAAAAAAAAAAATTCAACGAGTTTTAGTTGATTAAAATTGCGCCTGGTCCACACATTACACTGAGCTGAGCTGTCGACCGCCCCAAGATGGCGCCCCAAATCTCCCGTCAGCGCGCATATGCAAAAGCGGTCGATGCGGGGTCTACTCTTATATTATGTCTATGGTGGCTGCAACTGGCATGTTATCAGCGTTAAGAATGCTAGTTATATACCTTCTAACCTACTACGTACAGGAGTCTCTGTCTGAAAGGCGGGTGAGTGTGAACTCTGAACTAGCAGGGATGGATCTGTTACTACAGCCAGGAAAAGGTGCCCTGGCCTCAGTCTTTAACTAGTTAGCTGGTGCGATAGGCTATGTGCACATGATGGCGCCTGCTAACTTCCAGTCAAGCGCGGTGATGGCATCCACTTCCGGTTACAAGTACTTGCAATTGAAATAGAACTGTTTTTGTCAGCAAGACTACAAAAATGAGCTTGTCGGGAGTCCAGAGGAAGGGACTGTGTTATCAATGGGTTAATGGAACGTCACTGCACTGTTGTGTGCATCTCACCCCATGTCATTGTGCATCAGACTGAGTCCAGTCTTTGCACGCACCCGAGTCCACCTGCTCTGGGGAGCGGACTTTCGTATCCATTTGTCTAAACGCAGCGTCTTGAGATTTGTCACTCTGGTTTATATGGTCAAATCAACACTTAATGTACGCTATAATTGCTTTACCGGTGCAGTAAATACATAAATATTATAAAAAGGTTGCGAGTCGCAGAGTTTTCGCTCTTTAACACTCGTAATTAAGTCCATTGTTTACATGACAAGTTGTTAAAATTTAACAACTTGTCATTAAACTAGGATTAAAATTATATACATTGCTTTAGAACAGACCTCTGCGTTATTCAGTTTAACATTGCGTTTACAGAAGGAGATAATGACAACAATTGTGCTGTATTTGTTATATATATTTTCCTAAAACCCTCATATCCACAGGTTTGCCTCATGCCGACATTTCCAATATTTTTGGAAGCTGGTGGAGCCTGCTGTGATGACAAAGATGATCCGTGTCACCAACACCAAGTCTTCTACAGCTTACCTGTTGGTTTAATCCTGGTTTTAGAACATTTAAATAATTTCTTTAAATATAATGTACATTTATCTCTAAAGCAAAATAAGTTTTATCTTATTACAGCTAAAAAAAATTAGTCTGAAATATGTACACAAAAAAGTAAAAGTACATTTAAAAGTAGACATTGTTGTACTTACACTTCAATAGAACTTTAATTGTATACTTTAACTAAATTATGTTTTGCTCTTTTATTTGAACTTACTTAGTTAAATAAAGTACTTCTTACCCACCACTGGAATGAAATGAATATAGTTCTAGTGAATGAGCACTTGAGCAGCTGTGCGGGCCTCACTACAGTAAATTACACACAAGTTTCAGCTATTGAAAAATACATTGCAGAATCAGGGGCGGATCCAGGATTTTTCAAAAGGGGGTGCGCACCTAAGGGTCATGGGGTCAAGGGTCAAGCCAAGACAAAGAATGCCATCTTTAGTCTTTCACACTACCCTAATTATTCATCTAAGGGTTTTTTAATTGATAATCTCTTTAATGGATGAAAATAAGTGGAATTAGCAAGATTACATTATTGTAATTGAAAAATTATTTTTAAGCCAAAATCTCTTGGTTTTTACAGCATGCAGTTAAAAAGTAGTTTGAAGAAAAAAAAGTATCCTTAACATTTAATCAAACAAAGATTTTGTTTATTTCCAGAAATTATATTTATTTAGTAAAATAAAATAAAAAGACCCAAGGACTTAAGAACAGTTTGGTTGGTTGGTTGGCATGGTTCAAGTGATAAAGGATTTGTTTAATGTACATGTATTTTAACAATATATTTCAACCAGATAAACTATATTAAGAAAAAATTACTTAAAAAAGACCCAAGGACTTAGAACAGTTTGGTATGGCTCAAGTGATAAAGGAGTTTTGAATATATTTTAACGAGATGAACTTTGTTGAGAAAAACAACAACTTTAAAGTAAGTTAAATCAATGAACATGTAGGGTGAAGTCAAGCCATAAGCCTATAATAGAACAGTAAGGCTTGACAAAGAATATTGTTCTCTTCTACAACACCAGAACTTCAACTTTATGACGATGATAATGGGTTTATGAATGTCAACCTTCTGGGATGCTTCTGGGCAAATATGTCTATGATTTTGTTGATCTCTAAATGAATGTCCTTGTGGACATACGTAGCAAAGCCACAAACCTTTCCTGTCCCATAGTCGACCTCAGCAAAGATTTCACTGCTTTACGGCCTGAGTTAGCACGTTCCACAGAAGCACTGGTAACAGGTAGAACTGACAGAAGGTGAAGAATCATAGAAATGTTTGGGTAGCACTTCATAATTGTTATCCTTAGAATTTCAGGGAGAGAGCTGGGTTTTTTCACTGATGACCACTTTGTGTGCCACAACTTCACTTCCCGCTTGAATGTGGATCCTGATGGTAGATCATTTTTATATGATGTAAAGATATCTTTCTCACTCTCATCGTTCATCATATGTAAGTTGCTTGGCAATAGTTTTAAGCCTAGTATGTTTTCATAAAGGAGACCATTCTTAGTTTTAACAATAAAACACGTGGCACCAACATCTTTAGACCAGACAATACACACTAAACAATAACTATTGTATGCGTGTCAATGTCCACTTTTTTTTAAACTTTACACTCTTTTTTTATTACTTTACAAAAACTGTGCAACAAAAAATAACTTTCCCATTACTTGAAAATTACTTGAAAAAGTTTTCCTAAAATTGAATTACTTTTAAAACTTTACACAACTTGTGAGAACCCCATGTTTTCTCATTATCAACAATTTCTAGCGACCATCATACCTTTTTTCTGTGGGGAGAATATAAGATTTAGGTTGATCCATACTCCAATCTGGAAGGTGGCGGTAATGCACCTAAAAGTTGTTGGCCAACCACCATAAAAAAAGAGAAGAAGAAAAAGAAGAAGAAGAATCCAAGATGGCGACGATCGGTGCGGCAGAGAGTGATGGATAACTCCATCACTTCATCACTCTGGATTACGAGACCTGAGCTGTGAGCAGTAAGAATTCGGTATCACTGTGCGTCCTTTCTCCAAAAGGAGGGTGCGGGTGCCCCCCGCGCCCCTGCCTGAATCGGCGCCTGGCAGAATTACATTTTGGAATTTACATTTTGGAATACATTTTGGAATCCATAAACTGGAAAAGTACACATAAAAGTAAAAATGGTCAACCTTTGCCCTAATGGTTTCACACACACTGGGATCTCTATAAATGTGTTGGACAAGAATGTCATCCTCTGCATAGACGACAAAATCACACCACTCCATGCATGTGATCAGAAGCTGCCCTTGCACCTGCCAATAGTAGCTGTGACTTGACGCGAGCCTCATTGTGTCATTACATTTTTTGAAATAGCAACAATCCACATAACGTTTAATATTGGGACATTTTATCTCCAACAAACCAAATGTTGGCCTCTCTGTTGGGTCAAAAACAACACCATCTGGAGAAGAGCCCAACCATGGAGCATCAGGGTGAATGACGAACCCACAGGGCCAAAAGTTGGTGTTTTTGATCCTGCAGTATTCCTGGATAGCCGATGGTTCAAGTGCTAGGCCCCTTTTCAGATCTGAGACGTTCTGGCTCCATCTTGCTAACACGAAACAAACACAAGTTATGACCAAACTTTCAAAATAACATAAGATCCAGTCTGTGCATCCTTAGCTACGCATTTATGTTTAAATATACATTTTGCGAATACTTATTTGTGTATGTAGAAACAGGTGCGCAAGTTGACCGTTCAACGTGTAGCTTGTGACGACACTATTCTTTCAGTGTTAAGAATGCTAAAGCTTTAGGAATAATGAACTCTGTAGCGACTGCTTACCTTTCTTTAGGAATTACTTAAGGCTTCACCTTTTAAGGAATTACTAGCGTATTCAGATCATGCTTCTCACCTTTCTTTTAAGGACAATTAGCACTTTGAGCTTCATGAGCACCCCCCTTTCCACATAAACAAGGTGGCACCTCAGATTAACTAGGAGTTAAATCTGGAGACAAATATGTACTACAAAACACAAAATAAGCTCTTAAAATGTCTTATTAGACGAATATGCAAAGCATCTTAGGTTAGATATTGGAGGGTCTAACTCCTCTGGACTGGAAGTTAATTTTGAGAGCGCATAACTTTGGACTTTTCATTTAAGAATTGTGGTTTAAGCAAACATGAGGATAAATCGCATCATCTAAACTCAGATGTGCAACAAAATTTGGTTCAGTCAGTAAGATTAACTTTACAGTTAAATTCACTATCAGACTGTTGGTTATACAAAATAACTTGATTGATTCAAGCATTTGAATTTAAGCTTTTCGTAGTACAGATTATCACTAGCTGAGAATTTTTTTTCCTTTTTTAGTTAACCTTTATTTTTCTAAAACTCTAAAAATGTCACAGGTGATTTTCTCATACGTGTGCAGTGCAAGCTGTGTTTACGATCGCCCGCCCACGATCGTCCACCATCTGGAGAAGAGCCCAACCATGGAGCATCAGGGTGAATGACGAACCCACAGGGCCAAAAGTTGGTGTTTATGATCCTGCAGTATTCATGGATAGCCGATGGTTCAAGTGCTAGGCCCCTTTTCATGGCGGCTGTGGCTGCTGTTCCCTTCTTGATGCGCTGCGCTAAGCTGAAAGCAGAAGTGGCTCCTCTCACATGACACACTTCCAGGAACCGAGAAGAAGTAATACGGGGCCTCCTGACATTATGCCATTGAACTGTTGCACTCTGCTCCCTGGTGGCAACTTTAATTTGATGGGACTGTTCCAACGTTGTCGCAAGACACTCCAGTTCAAGTTGTTGCTGTTGGCTGCAGAGAAACTGGACACAGGTGGGCTCGAGATGGTAGTGGTCAAGAGGCAGTGACGGCGGTGGAGGGGCATCCACTGACTGGTAGTAGATGTTGAAAAGTGATCGGACTGCCTTCCTGGACTTTACCAAAGGCCGAATAAACTAAAGGGACATCACTGATTGCCATGGTAGTAATGAGAGGTGCAAGGTCTGCTGGAAAGTCCTGATACACCTCTGCTACTCTGAGAACATCAGGGTCTGGTGTGTCTCCTCGCACTGCGTTGTAACGTTTGCTCCTTCAAAAAAAAACAAGACATCCAATTAATACATGTTACTCAAAATAAGTATTCAAAGAACATTTTCAGTTACTTCAACCTTCAATATAAGTAATTACATTTACAATAATTACCTTACACCATTTCCGACTGTGCGCTGCTGTTTTGGTCTTGCGGACATAAAAACCATGTCACGCACACGGCCTGGTTTAACACCCTGTAAAACAACTAAATGAAATACTTAGAAAGACTAACATTAGTGCTAACAATTCAATTCAATTCAATTCAATTTTATTTATATAGCGCCAAATCATGAAACATGTCATCTCAAGGCACTTTACAAAATCAAGTTCAATCATATTATACAGATTGGGTCAGATTATACAGATTGGTCAAAATGTCCTATATAAGGAAACCAGTTGATTGCATCAAAGTCCCGACAAGCAGCACTCACTCCTGGGGAACCGTAGAGCCACAGGGAGAGTTGTCTGCATTGTCCATGGCTTTGCAGCAATCCCTCATACTGAGCAAGCATGAAGCGACAGTGGGAAGAAAAACCACCCATTAACGGGAAAAAAAAACCTCCGGCAGAACCGGGCTCAGTATGAACGGTCATCTGCCTCGACCGACTGGGGTTACAGAAGACAGAGCAGAGACACAACAAGAGAGACAAAAAAGCACAGAAGCACACATTGATCTAGTAATCTGTTCTACATTAGATGGTAATAGTCGGTGATCTGTCCTCCCTGGATGATTTCACAGTCAACAGAACGTCAGACCAGGTGTACCTACTATGAAGAAAAAAGAGAGAGAACAAAAAGTTAAAAGCTGAAATGACAACAGTCCTTTCAATGCAATGCAATGCAAATCTGGAGAACAGCAGACCGGAGAACAGCAGAAATCAGCAGAGCGAGAAAAGCAGGCCCTGATGTCCTCCAGCAGCCCAAGCCCATAGCAGCACAACTATAGAGGTAGCTCAGGGTAACATGAGCCACTCTAGTTATAAGCTTTGTCAAAAAGGAAGGTTTTAAGATTAGTCTTAAAAGTAGACAGGGTGTCTGCTTCACGGACCAAAACTGGGAGTTGGTTCCACAGGAGAGGAGCCTGATAGCTAAAGGATCTGCCTCCCATTCTACTTTTAGAGACTCTAGGAACCACCAGCAGACCTGCAGTCTGAGAGCGAAGTGCTCTGTTAGGAACATACGGAGTAATCAGAGCTCTGATATATGATGGAGCTTGATTATTAAGGGCTTTATACGTTAGAAGAAGAATTTTAAATTCTATTCTTGATTTAACAGGAAGCCAATGAAGGGAAGCTAAAATTGGAGAAATATGATCCCTCTTGTTGATTTTCATCAGAACTCTTGCTGCAGCATTTTGGATAAGCTGAAGACTTTGAATTGCATTTTGTGGACTTCCTGATAGTAAAGAATTACAATAGTCCAGCCTTGAAGTAACAAATGCATGGACTAGTTTTTCAGCATCACTCCTGGACAGAATGTTTCTAATTTTGGCGATATTCCGGAGGTGAAAAAAGGAAACTCTGGAAACCTGTTTAATATGGGATTTAAATGACATGTCTTGGTCAAAAATAACACCAAGGTTTTTTACTTTATTACCAGAGGCCAAGTTAATGTCATCCAGATTAAGTGATTGGTTAAGAAGTTTATTTTTTGAGGACTCTGGCCCAAAGATTACAACTTCGGTCTTGTCAGAATTTAGATGCAGGAAATTTAAAGTCATCCAGCTTTTGATGTCATCAAGACATGACTGCAGTCGAAGTAATTGATTGGATTCATCAGGATTTATGGATAGATATAGCTGAGTGTCATCAGCATAACAGTGGAAATTAATCCCATGCTGTCTGATAATTTTGCCGATCGGAAGCATATATATAGTAAAGAGAATTGGTCCAAGGACTGAACCCTGTGGTACTCCACAGGTGACCCTAGAGTTTGAGGAAGATTTATTATTAACATGAACAAACTGGAATCTGTCCGACAGATAAGATTTAAACCAGCCTAATGCTTTCCCCTTAATCCCTACAGTATGTTCAAGTCTTTGTAGGAGAATATTGTGATCAACTGTATCAAATGCAGCACTAAGATCTAACAGGACAAGTACAGACACAAGTCCATTATCTGAGGCCATGAGAATATCATTAGTGACCTTCACCAGAGCCGTTTCAGTGCTATGATGAGCTCTGAAGCCTGACTGAAACTCCTCAAGTAGGTCATTGCTTTGTAAATGTTCACAAAGTGTTATGAACGTGAATCAGGCAAACCCAGTATTCAAACCAAACAAGCGAGGTGAAGGCAAAAAACAGGATTTAATAATAAAACAGGGACAGGCAAGGCTCAATGGTCAAAATGGCAGTCCAAAATCCGGTACACAAAAGGCAGTCCAAAATAGGCAGAGGTACAGACAGGGCAAAAGCAAGCTCGGATAACCATGGGACAGAATCAGGTCGGTAAACCGGTAAATCAGTCAGACAGGGCAGGAAAAACAGATCAGGGAACAGGCTGGCTCAGAATCAAAAAGGCAATCCGGGTAATATCAACAGGTTATCAGAATAAGAACGCTGGACAAAACTCACCGAAGGCTCGTTAATGATCTGGCGGAGAACTAAAGACTGAGGCAGAACTATATAGTGAAGTGCACAGGTGAAATGGAGTGAAAACTAATTACAGGGAAACAGCTGGAACTAATCAGAGGCAGGGAAGTGACTGACAGAGAACTGAACTGATAGGTTGGTGACTGCTGACAGGGGAGTGACAAGCTAATAGGGCAAAAACAGGGAGGTGAGCTGGCAGGTGAACAGAACTGAGCTAAAAGCTTACAGAACCCTAACAGATAGTATAAAACAAAGAACAAAATCAAACCACAACAAAACTCAAACTATTCCATAATTCAAAACTAAGACAGAACCTAAAATCATGACAGAACCCCCTCCTTAAGGCCGGATTCCAGACGGCCTAAAGCAAGACAAAGAAGACAGACTAGATCGGGTGGGTGGAGGGAGGTGCAGGACGGAGGGCTAGAGTCAAACAAATGTCCAAATACAAACTAAAACAAAGCAAGATGAGTCAAGTTCTCAGGCGGGCGTCCAGGAGGACGGCCCCGACGAGTCAGGTTCTCAGGCGGGCGTCCAGGAGGACGGCCCCGACGAGTCAGGTTCTCAGGCGGGCGTCCAGGAGGACGGCCCCGACGAGTCAGGTTCTCAGGCGGGCGTCCAGGAGGACGGCCCCGACGAGTCAGGTTCTCAGGCGGGCGTCCAGGAGGACGGCCTCGGCGTGTCAGGTTCTCCGGCGGACGTCCCGAAGGACGGCCTCGGCGTGTCAGGTTCTCCGGCTGACGTCCCGAAGGACGGCCTCGGCGTGTCAGGTTCTCCGGCGGACGTCCCGAAGGACGGCCTCGGCGTGTCAGGTTCTCCGGCGGACGTCCCGAAGGACGGCCTCGGTGTGTCAGGTTCTCCGGCAGACGTCCCGAAGGACGTCCTAGGCGTGTCAGGTTCTCCGGCAGACGTCCCGAAGGACGTCCTAGGCGTGTCAGGTTCTCCGGCGGACGGCCTCGGCGTGTCAGGTTCTCCGGCGGACGGCCTCGGCGTGTCAGGTTCTCCGGCGGATGTCCTGTAGGACGGCCCTGGTTAGCAAAGATGTCCGGCGGCCGGTGGTGGAGCAGGTCTCTCATAGGCCGGCGGCGGAGCATGTCTCTTGGAGACCGGCGGCGGAGCAGCAACCTCGGAGGCCGTCGTCGGAACAGGACCCTCAGGAACCGACGCCTGGAGAGAGAGAGAACAGAACCTGGCGCCGGACTAAAGGCTGGAGACAGCGCCGGACTAAGAGCTAGAAGAGACGCTTGGCTAAAGAGTTCAGGAAGCGCCTGGCTACAGAGTTCAGGAGGCGCCTGGCTACAGAGTTCAGGAGGCGCCTGGCTACAGAGTTCAGGAGGCGCCTGGCTACAGAGTTCAGGAGGCGCCTGGCTACAGAGTTCAGGAGGAGTCTGGCTACAGAGTTCAGGAGGAGTCTGGCTACAGAGTTCAGGAGGAGCCTGGCTACAGAGTTCAGGAGGAGCCTGGCTACAGAGTTCAGGAGGAGCCTGGCTACAGGCTTCAGGTTCAGACGGCCCCTGGCTACAGGCTTCAGGTTCAGACGGCCCCTGGCTACAGGCTTCAGGTTCAGACGGCCCCTGGCTACAGGCTTCAGGTTCAGACGGCCCCTGGCTACAGGCTTCAGGTTCAGACGGCGCCTGGCTACAGGCTTCAGGTTCAGACGGCCCCTGGCTACAGGCTTCAGGTTCAGACGGGGCCTGGCTACAGGCTTCAGGTTCAGACGGGGCCTGGCTACAGGCTTCAGGTTAAGACGGGGCCTGGCTACAGGCTTCAGGTTCAGGAGGCCCCGGGCTACAGGCTTCAGGTTCAGGAGGCCCCGGGCTACAGACTTCAGATGCTCCCAGACCCTTTAACACCCAGAACCTCAGCAGTAACCCCTCCAGAACATCCGACAAAGAGAGCCTGGTCAGCCACTTGCGAAATTGGCTGTCTAGCCAAAGGTGAGGGGGTAAGAGCTTCAGAAGAGGTCCAGGGACCTCTAAGTCTCCATGGGGCTCTGGGTGCTTGTCTTCTCGGCGAGACCCCCGACGCTTGTCGTTTGGATGAGGGCCGCGACGCCGCTTGTCGTCTGGGCGAGGACCACGACGCCGCTTGTCGTCTGGGCGAGGACCACGACGCCGCTTGTAGTCTGGGCGAGGACCACGACGCCGCTTGTCGTCTGGGCGAGGACCACGACGCCCAGTGTCCCGATGAGCCCCAGAGTTGCGGCCTGAAAGAGGGCTCGTCTGAACCCCCTCCTCATGGACCAGTGGTAGACCCTCCTGGGTACCCACGTCGCAGACTGGCGGCGGGCCCTCCTGGGTTCCCACGTCGCAGACTGGCGGCGGGCCCTCCTGGGTTCCCACGTCGCAGACTGGCAGCGGGCCCTCCTGGGTTCCCACGTCGCAGACTGGCGGCGGGCCCTCCTGGGTTCCCACGTCGCAGACTGGCGGCGGGCCCTCCTGGGTTCCCACGTCGCAGACTGGCGGCGGGCCCTCCTGGGTTCCCACGTCGCAGACTGGCGGCGGACCCTCCTGGGTTCCCACGTCGCAGACTGGCGGCGGACCCTCCTGGGTTGCAGCGTCGCAGACTGGCGGCGGACCCTCCTGGGTTGCAGCGTCGCGGGCCGGCTGCGGACCCTCCTGGGTTGCAGCGTCTTGGGCCGGCTGCGGACCCTCCTGGGTTGCAGCGTCTTGGGCCGGCTGCGGACCCTCCTGGGTTGCAGCGTCTTGGGCCGGCTGCGGACCCTCCGGGGTTGCAGCGTCTTGGGCCGGCTGCGGACCCTCCGGGGTTGCAGCGTCTTGGGCCGGCTGCGGACCCTCCGGGGTTGCAGCGTCTTGGGCCGGCTGCGGACCCTCCGGGGTTGCAGCGTCTTGGGCCGGCTGCGCAGACTGTGCTGCTTTATAGCTGCCGGAAGCCGGCACTGGAGCTGAGGTAGAGGGCGGGTCCTCTGGGACAGGTGCAGGTGCCGAGGCGTCGGCTGGACCCTTGGGGACAGGATCGAGTCTACTATAGAAACCCTGGAGAGCCGCTCTATAGTGCCCCTCGACCTCCTTTAATTTAGCCTCCAGCTCCTCTGGCTGAAAAGAGCCTCCCTAAGGTGTTTAATAATAGGGGCAAAAGTTCTTATCTGGTCCTCCAGAGCCAGATCCTCAGCATCACGGGCGCCACCAGGAGGCGCTGTGGGCTGCTCAGCTCTGGGGAGCACCGGACTCCGATCCACTGGGCAGGAAGTGGCAACGGACGGGCGCGGTACTGGCTCGCCTGTCGGCCGAACAGAACAGGTGAGGGAGCGACCCACAGGTTTCCGTCCCCTCCTCCGACGGCGGGACGGCAGGACTTGCTGGAGGTTTAACTCCTTCGGTAGAGCCGGGATCGGCGGAGCCCACAGCGTTCCCTGCATCTCCTCTTCTGGAGGGAGAGAGAGAAAAAGATCCGGGCGAAGATCCCGCACCACCTCCGCTTCGACCTCCATAAACAAAGTTGGGTCAGGATAAAACCCATGGGCAGAGCCGACAGCGGTGTCGCTGGGTGAGTGATCCCTACTATACCGAGCAGAACCTGAATCTGTTAAAAACAGCCCTCCCAAGCGTAGGCTCCGAGCAGGCAGCGAGTTACTGCTGCTGCGGCTACTGGAGAGATGGCGTCTGGGACCGACACCAGGGGGACAGAACGCCAATCTGGAACCCTCCAAAGCCATAGTTTGTGGAGGGGGAAAAAAAAAAAAAAAAAAAATTTAAGGAGAGAAAAAAAAAACCTCTACAAGCTTGTTTGGCGATAGGTTTTAGGGGGGCCAGATCATTCTGTTATGAACGTGAATCAGGCAAACCCAGTATTCAAACCAAACAAGCGAGGTGAAGGCAAAAAACAGGATTTAATAATAAAACAGGGACAGGCAAGGCTCAATGGTCAAAATGGCAGTCCAAAATCCGGTACACAAAAGGCAGTCCAAAATAGGCAGAGGTACAGACAGGGCAAAAGCAAGCTCGGATAACCATGGGACAGAATCAGGTCGGTAAACCGGTAAATCAGTCAGACAGGGCAGGAAAAACAGATCAGGGAACAGGCTGGCTCAGAATCAAAAAGGCAATCCGGGTAATATCAACAGGTTATCAGAATAAGAACGCTGGACAAAACTCACCGAAGGCTCGTTAATGATCTGGCGGAGAACTAAAGACTGAGGCAGAACTATATAGTGAAGTGCACAGGTGAAATGGAGTGAAAACTAATTACAGGGAAACAGCTGGAACTAATCAGAGGCAGGGAAGTGACTGACAGAGAACTGAACTGATAGGTTGGTGACTGCTGACAGGGGAGTGACAAGCTAATAGGGCAAAAACAGGGAGGTGAGCTGGCAGGTGAACAGAACTGAGCTAAAAGCTTACAGAACCCTAACAGATAGTATAAAACAAAGAACAAAATCAAACCACAACAAAACTCAAACTATTCCATAATTCAAAACTAAGACAGAACCTAAAATCATGACACAAAGTTGATTAGCAACTACTTTCTCAAGAATTTTAGATAAGAAAAGAAGATTAGATATAGGTCTGTAGTTTACTAGCTCATCTTGATCAAGAGAAGGTTTCTTAAGTAAAGGTTTAATAACAGCTACTTTAAAAACCTGTGGTACATATCCATTTACTAAGGATAGATTAATCATGTCTAAAATAGGACCACTGATCAAAGGGAATACCTCCTTAAACAACTTGGTTGGGATTGGGTCTAACATACAGGTAGAAGGTTTAGATGAAGCTAAGATTTTAGATAGCTCAGAAAGCTCTACTGCTTCTAAACAGTTCAGACACTGCGCAGGTTCTAAAGATTCCTCCAATGCTGCCTTACTTACTGGGGATGAGGTAATCATGTTTGGGAGGATGCCAATTATTTTATTTTTAATGGCATCAATTTTATTTATGAAGAATCCCATAAAATCATTACTACTAAGAGCTAAGGGAATGGATGGATCAACAGAGCTGCAGCTCTGAGTAAGTTTGGCAACTGTACTAAAGAGAAATCTAGGATTATTTTTATTCTCTTCAATTAATGATGAAAAATATGCTGCTCTAACTCTGCGAAGGGTCTTGTTATACAACAATAGACTGTCCCTCCAGATTAAGTAGGATTCCTCTTGGTGTGTAGAGCGCCATTTTCTCTCCAATTTCCTAACATTGTGCTTCAAGGAACGCAGCTCTGAATTAAACCAGGGAGCCAGCTTCCTGTGAATTATCACCTTCTTTTTCAAGGGAGCTACATTATCTAATGCAGAACGCAATGACGAAGTCACATTGTTAGCAAATGTATCTATTTGTGAATGGGAGGAAACAGCATTGCTGCCATCTACAGGGCATTTCTGCAATACTGAGGATATTAAGAGGGGGACAGACTCTTTAAGTTTTGATACAGCATTATCCGATAAAGATCTACTATAATGGAACCCTCTTTTGGGGGTGGAGAAATCGGTTAGATTAAACTCAAATGTTATTAAAAAATGATCAGATAGGACAGGGTTGTGAGAGAATACTGTTAATTCTTCACAATCAATACCATATGTCAGTACAAGGTCCAAAGTATGGAGCCGAGAGTGCGTTGGCTTATGCACATTTTGAGCAAAACCAATTGAACCTAGGATAGTTTTAAAGGCTACACTAAGGTTATCACATTCAGTGTCAACATGGATGTTAAAATCACCCAATATAATAACCTTGTCAGTATTTAACACCAAATCAGATAAGAAGTCTGACAGTTGATCCAAAAACTGAGTGTAAGGGCCTGGTGGACGATACAAAACAATAAACAGAAGAGGTTTTATTGCTTTGCAGTTTGGATGAGGGAAACTGAGGGTTAAATGTTCAAAAGAACTGTAATTATTAATTGGCCTGGGACTAATTAATAAATCAGACTGAAAGATGGTTGCCACTCCTCCTCCTCTTCCCACAGATCTGGGAATGTGGAAATTTGAATAACTGGAGGGAGTTGACTCATTTATACTAACATAGTCCTCTTGTAGCCAGGTTTCTGTGAGACAAAACAAATCAATCTGATTATCAGAAATCAATTCATTAACTAACAAAGTCTTTGGAGGGAGAGACCTTATATTTAATAGACCACATTTAATTCTTTTATTTTTTGGTTCAAAGTGATCCGTATGGATTTTTATTAGATTTTTATGATTTGTTCCCTTTAGACCAGTTTTTGATCTGTTAAGTTTTGGCCATGGGGAAGACACCGTCTCAATAGGGTAATGGGTGGGTAACAGTACAGAAGCTGCAGAGAGGTGTGTTAAACTACGGCTCTGCTTCCTGGTCTGGACCCTGGGTTGTCAGCATTTAGGAGAACTAATAAATCCGGCCAGATTCCTAGAAAGAAGAGCTGCACCATCCAAAGTGGGATGAATGCCGTCTCTCCTGATCAGACCAGGTTTTCCCCAGAAAGTTTGCCAGTTATCAATGTAGCCCACGTCGTTTTCTGGACACCACCTAGACAACCAGCGGTTGAATGATGACATGCGGCTAAACTTGTCATCACTGGTCAGATCAGGCAGGGGACCAGAGAAAATTACAGAGTCCGATATTGTTTTAGCAAACTCACACACCGAAGCAACACCAACTTTGGTGGCCTCTGATCGGCGTGACCGGGTGTCATTACCGCCAGCGTGAAT
Organism: Fundulus diaphanus; assembly: GCA_037039145.1. NCBI lineage: Eukaryota > Metazoa > Chordata > Actinopteri > Cyprinodontiformes > Fundulidae > Fundulus > Fundulus diaphanus. Next base: position 11,944,426 of record CM073125.1, read on the forward strand.
AACAATTTTGCAGTATTTACGCTTATCCTTAGCCAGCAGTTTTAGGTAGGATTCTATGTCGCCCGTTCTGGCCCCTGGTAGGCATTTAACTATGGTTCCTGGTTTCTTTAGTGCCACGTTTCTTATTACAGAGCTGCCAATAATTAAGGTCGGCTCCTCGGCGAGACTGTCGCTCAGAGGGGAAAATTTATTAGAAACGCAGATGGGTTGATGGTGATCTGGGGGCTGAAATCTAGAGCTATGCTTACTACGAACCGTCACCCAGCCGGTCTGCTTAACCGGTTGTTCGAGTGCGGCTGTTGGTTCGCTACGTGAAGTTACTCTTTGTGGCTCCGCGCTAGCAAAGGAGCGGCTATCAGCTGGTTTTTCAACAGCACGGAGCCGGGTCTCCAGTTCTGACACCCTCGCCTCCAAAGCTACAAAAATACTACATTTATTACATGTACCATTATCACTAAAGGAGGCAGAGGAATAACTGAACATCTGACACAGAGAGCAGCAGATAGGAGACTTAGTCAGAGACGGAGAAGCCATTATGAGGCTAAGGCTTGGCTAGCGCTACGCTAACGCTAAGCTAAAGCTAGGCTAGCGCCTTGTTATCACGCCAAAGAACAAACCGTGTGAAACACGAGGAGTTCCCAAACGTGATGAGCAGCCACAGAAAATGTTTTAAAAGTGCTTATGTTTGGAAACAGGTGTTACAGCAAAGAGGTTTAAAGATAAAAAGCGAGAGAGCCTGGAGCAAAAATCCGTCGTTCACACAGCAACAACAGGAAGTGACACAATACGCCTTACCGCAAACAGGAAGTCAGGAAGTCACAGGTTGCACACACAGAAAAGGTACAAAATGTAAATGTAGAATATCAAATGTGTATATCAATTATCCATGTCCTTAGGCATGAATAAAACAAACAAATATTACTGACAATTGTTTTAATGTTCACGTTTTCACGGTGGTGATGTGACATCAACGTTTCATAGATCAGCAAGAATCTGTGTTGTCCAGACAATATGACTACACGACTTTACAGCTTACTATGTTGTTTTAAATAGAACTGGAAGGCGTGTTATACAAAGCATTTTCATGTGATGTACTTACCATGGTCCTTGGTTTGTGCCAGCTCTTAGTACTGGTGGCACAGCAGCCAAATTCATAGCAGAGTAGTGTGCAGTCTGGTAAAGTAATTCAATTCAATTCAATTTTATTTATATAGCACCAATTCATGAAACATGTCATCTCAAAGCACTTTACAAAGTGCAACATTGTGATTGCACAACACTGTACCAGCCACACAGGAACACCCAACTTCTGCAATCTCTACAGGGAGCAGTCTTCAAATGTAATCTAAATCAAAAACAAACTGTCAAACTATACAATGGTTATGTCATAATTTTTTAGCAAGCAGAAAGTGCTGACAAGTGGAAAAAAAGACTGGAACAAAGTGCAGGACAAAAATGTGCTTATTTTTTTTAAACTATGGCCTATTTATGCTCACGTAGCAGTGACTATGTTACCAGATCTGTGTTGGATGTGGTGTATAATATGTAGTACTGTATATTTGTTGTGTACCAGTCATACCAATCCTATCTTTTTTTGAGTACCTTTTGTTGGAGATACAGCTTTAATTTACTGTTGGTACAAATTCTAATGCAGTACAACAAAATGCACTTTTACTAATAATGCTATACTTGTACATGATTTTTCTTTTATTTAAATAGAGCTATACGTGATCTGTACACCACTGCTCAAAGTTTAAGTGGCTGTTTCCCCTCCCCCAGAAGTTGTTTTGAGCATGTTTGTGTAAGTTAAACCTTCCTGGTCTGAAATATTTCAGTATGATGTTTCTGTAATGAATGTTGAAACTCAGTTTCAGAGGGTTGTAAATTTTTTGCTGCATATTTGAAAAGCACTGTTCCAGTTAGAATGTGAAATTTCTGGCTGGCCCATAAAAGATTGGGCAATTCAATACACAACAGTAGTGGATTTGTTCAACTGTTTAAAATGAAAAAAATAACTATTTAACATATATTAATTGCATAGAGTATTGGTTCAATTTATTTATCAAAAGAAAACTGGCAATGATTACCTAGTTTTAGTGAGTAATGTAATAATTTAACAAAATGAATGAATATGTCAAGCACAAGAAAGTAATTAATATCTACTTAATTACTTCATAACAGCAAATACTACAGGGATATAAAATGTACTTAAAATTTTGAGTAACATGTTCATAGTAGACAGTAGACTTCACTTAATTTGTTTAAATACATATAACTTACAACTTGGATGTAATTAAGTAAATGTTGCTTAATATCTTCACAAATGTTATGTTTTATGGAACGTAAAATTCACTTGATGCTGGCAAGTGAGTGTTACTTGATATTGCAGCATTCAGTTTTACTTGAATCATTTGCGTGCGAATATTTACACTAAATTTTGTAAGTAAATCTTATGAGTTAATTTTTTCAGTGTATAATTTGGAAGGAGACACCTGAAGGAGCCTTAAAAGCCTTGGAAGATTTCGACTTACTCAAAAAGTCTGTGCTTGGAATTTTGTAGATATGAAAACAGGCAGCCCACATTTTTTTTATTTGCTTCACATAAAAAAAATATACATTTTTCATATGGTACCATGTTAACTCAAAATGAGTAACCACTACATCAATGCTTGCCACCATAGGGCGCACAATACACAGCTGATAGAGAGTAGAGCTGCGCGCCACCCGACGAAGAATAAATCCTCTCGTGAAGTTCTCATCAGCTCAATATGTGCGCTGTCTTTATTCTTTGTCACAGGTTGGTGAACTCAGAAAACCAAGAAGCTACCCGATGTTATTGATTATGTAGCTCCATGTGTTAAAAGTTAAAACAGTTTTGTGAGAGAATTTTTTTTTTTTTCAGTAAGTATTGAAGCTAACCTGCTAAAGCTAACAGCAATGAATACAAAGTGGCCATGCTAATCTTAGCCACTTAGGATTTTGGGAACCTTATGAGTATTAAACTATAAAGTTATGAAAGATTTATATTGAGTCACTGAGATTAAGATATTTTTGGTTTATTTCCAATGACCATAAAATGCTATTGCAATTCAGTATGGAAATACAGTAATTGGCAGCTAAGTACAGTTCATTTAAAAAGTATTAGTAAGTCATGATGTTATTAATATAAGTTAACGGGTTATGGTATTAAAAATGTAAATATGTGTACATGTTAAGATTGGAATTATTGTTAAAAAGACATCTTATAAATACTGTATTTCATCTAATGATAGAAATGTTAAAAAGCATAAATACAGTAAAAACAGTTTGATACATGAGCAATATACATGATTAACAAAGTGTATTTTATTTTGGTATATTTGTGAATGTAATGACTAAAATAGCTTAAAGAAGCCGTGGCCATGATATTTTGATGGTCACATTACTAGTCAAAATGAACATTTAGATAATTAATGGATTACTAAAAGTCTGAAGTCCTGTTGATTGCTGTGAAGAATAAATCCACTCATTGTGAAGTTCTCATCAGCTCTACACGTGCACTGTCTTTATTCTTTATCACAAATCACTATATGTCCTCTGAGCTGAGCCTTGGAAGAGCAACACTTTACTATAAAGGTGACTACCACCCCGGAGAAGCGCCTGTTTGGACGTAAATGGCAATCTTCTACTAATTTAATAAACAACACATTTAGTTTTGTGTCTGTGTTTGTGTTTTCTGTCTGCTATATCAAAACAAATTAGCATACTTTTTGGCATAGATTTTGAGTATTTAATGTGCTTTCTGGTTGACTGCATTTTGCTGGAAATGTCCTGGATGTTAACCGTGATGTAATCTTTTTAAGCAAACTCTTATTTGGGTTCATAAGAATCAGTTTTGTTAAATTTGGTGTTTAATTGCTGGGAAACTAGACGGTTCTTGGGCCGTTCTTTTTTAAAAATGCCCTGAATAAGATGATTGGTCATGAGTTTTGGGTCATGACCGAAAGAACAAGCGGCCGAAATGAGTTTTCTACATAGTGTGTCTGGGCTGTCTCTTAGAGATGAGGAGGGTGAGGAGCTCAGTCATCCTGGGGTGACTCAGAGTAGTCTGGTTAGGATGCCTCCTGGACGTCTCCCTGGTGAGGTGTTCCGGACACGTCCCACCGGGAGGAAACCCAGGGGAAGACCCAGGACACGCTGGAGGGACTATGTTTCTCAGCTGGCCTGGGAAGGCCTTGGGATTCCCCCGGAGGAGCTGGCCCAAGTGTCTGGGGAGAGGGACGTCTGGGCCTCCCTACTGAAGCTGCCACCCCCTGCGACCTGACCCCGGATAAGTGGAAGACAATGGATGGATGGATGGATGGATGGATGGATGGATGGATGGATGGAACATGATTGGTCTCCATGGATACAATGATTAAATTACATTAAAAACAAATATTACTTTTTACAAACACTCAAAAACATTTCCACAAAGGGACATTTGGACTTGGGAAACAAAGCAAGGAATGCTGATGTTAGCATTAGCATGTACATGGATAAATGAGGGAAAAAGACAACTGCAGTTATTTAGTTTGGCAAAATCAAGAATTTGTTGTCCAAATGACAGTTTGACTGTCTGAAAAATTTTGTTTACAGGGGAGCAGTGGCCTAGTGGTTAGAGCATTGCGCTTGGGTCCTGGAGGTTCTGAGTACAACTCCCACAGACTGCCACTCTGGGTCTCTAAGCAAGACCCTTAACCCCTGACTGCTCCCTGGGCGCCGCACAGTGGCAACCCACTGCTCCCCAACGGGATGGGTTAAATGCAGAAGTGAATTTCTCCATTGTGATATCAATAAAGTTCAATTATTATTATTTGGATTTTTGGGGTGCAACACATTTATAAGTTAATTAGATTTCACTGGAACTGTCAGGGATGCTAACAATGCTGCGGTGATGTGAAAACACATGCTATTTTTAGCTATTTTGTGATTTATTTGTTAGTAGTTTGCAAAGAAATGTCTTGAAGCAGTGTAGGCTCCCATTGCTCTGTTTTTGAGCAATGGGAGCCGACCGCATCATGCTGGACCGTGTTGGGTCAGCCTTACTGAACTCTTGTTTGGGAACAAGAACTCTTGTTTATACCAACCTGTTTAAGGTAGTGCTTGGTTTCCAAGCCCTCCTTCCAGGACCCCCTCCACTTACTGGGTTTTGAGTTGTTGGTTCTGTTCCTTGTCCTAGGAGTCCTTTTGTTTTTGTGGGTTTCCTTTCTCTAACGTCTTGAGGGACATTAACCCCAGGATTCTGTTAGTGGTTCTGTCTCTGTTTTGAGATCTTTGAGATCTGTCTCCTTGGTTTACACTCTTGTTAGCCCAGCGTATTTTGAAGTTTGGATTCTGGTCAGTGAAGTGGTTAGTCGTGTTCTGTTGGTGTTTCTCTCTCATCTCCTCCATGTTTCATGGTGTTCTACTCCTGCTTTTGTCCACCGTTCCTCGCTCCACTGATCCTCTCCCCCAGCATTTCATCTTCAACTCTTGGCTGCTCATCACTGGATTCCTTTTGTCGTCCTTTATCTGGTTCTTGTCAGTCTGGCTCCTGTTCTAGTTCTCACACCCCTTGTCAGTTCCTGCACAGCCACACAATACCGCCTGCCTTCTGCCTGCATTTGGGTCCCTTAGCTCCACCAAACATGACAAAACGACACAAACAGAGGACTAGCTGCTCCATAGCAGCGTGAAAGCAGAACGTGATCCACAATGCAGTTAAAATATCCACTGAAAAAAGGGAACGTTTGTCTGATCTGCTGTCGTATCTGAGAGCAAATAAAAGTGTGGCGTCAGTAAAGAATCAGGACAGTGGATAGCAGAGACACTGAATCTGATTCAGGGATTTAATGATGAACAGTTTGTGGTCAGAGGGCCACATGAGGTCAGAACAGGAGGGAAGGAAACAGGGAGCAGGTGGAGGAAACTTCTAGTAGGATAACAAACTAATCTGAGGAGTAACAGGAAGAATAAACAACGTTATGGTTAACAGGAAGAGAATAAGAATAATCCAACCTAGTGTCTGGTTTTAGGTCCTGCTGACCTTTGACCTCTCTGATGTGTCTGATCAGCTCTGGTTGAATCTCATCAGTTTGTAAACCTCCACCTTCAACACCGCCAGTCAGGAGGAGGAAGAAAAGTTGACAAAAAAGTACAGAAACTTTTATCCACACAACAGTAAATCCAAAGATTTCAAACATGGAACACAAAGATGAGCCCAGCGTTAGAAACTGGTTCTGACTTTCTGTTGTCCATCATTCTCCTCATTGACCCTGTTGTTTGGTCTCTGGTGTGTTTTCTTTCCTTCAGCTCCTTTCATACAACTCCCACAGAGGACCTGCTCGACCTCCTGATCTACTGATGATGATACTTTGGAGGAAAAGGTCAGTCCATGATTTTGCCTTGAGCAGAAAGTCACTTTCAGCCACCTTCAAGCATCTTTTATTTACACATCAATAAAGGACTCTGTTCAGGATCACATGTCTATTCCCTAACTAGGCTGAGACAATCGCCATGGGACGATGAAGATAGAGAAGACCCAGAGGACAGAGGAGACGCAGGACATCCTGTTGAAGATCCAAGGATCTAATGATGATCAGCTTCCTGTCAGGACGGACAGATAAGACGGGTAAGGAGATCATGTGGGTTCAGTTCTTTATTAATGAATCTAAAACCATGGTTAGAAAGACAGTACCGTCCGTCCGTCCGACCGTCCGTCCGTCCGTCCGTCTTCTTCCGCTTATCCGGGGTCGGGTCGCGGGGGCAGCAGCTTCAGTAGGGAGGCCCAGACGTCCCTCTCCCCAGCCACTTGGGCCAGCTCCTCAGGAGGAATCCCAAGGCGTTCCCAGGCCAGCCGGGAGACATAGTCCCTCCAGCGTGTCCTGGGTCTTCCCCTGGGCCTCCTCCCGGTGGGACGTGCCCGGAACACCTCACCAGGGAGGCGTCCAGGAGGCATCCTGACCAGATGCCCGAGCCACCTCAACTGGCTCCTCTCGACGTGGAGGAGCAGCGGCTCTACTCTGAGTCCTCCCCGGATGACTGAGCTCCTCACCCTATCTCTAAGGGAGAGCTCAGACACACTACGGAGAAAACTCATTTCAGCCGCTTGTATCCGGGATCTCGTTCTTTCGGTCACGACCCAAAGCTCGTGACCATAGATGAGGGTAGCAACGTAGATCGACCGGTAAATCGAGAGCTTCGCCTTTTGGCTCAGCTCTCTCTTCACCACAACGGATCGGTACCACAAGTCAAATACTGAACAGAAACATGTTTTGTAAATATTGTAGAAAATCCAGAACTAGGTTCTGATTTCCCAGCCAGACTGCAGATCTTTCCTATTTCTTATCATTCCAGATTGAATCTCATCAGTCTGTCAACTTCCACCTAATCGCCACCAGTCAGGAAGAGGAAGAGTGGACAGAAAAAAGCAAGAAATCTTTTCTCCACGACGTGATGAGCAGAACATTAGAAATGGTTCAGACTACAGTAAGGCTCTGCTCCTCATCCTCCTCCTCCAACAATCCTTCATATTATAATCCTTCCCTCTCTCCCTTAGTGCCGTCCTGGAACCCGATCCTAGAAGAACCATCCTTTTGTTCTGTTGGATCAATAAACCGTTTAAACGATCTTCTGTTGTCTGAAGTTGTTGCCTGTACAAGGGTCCCATAAACAATCACCATGACAATCAGGTGTGATGGAGCATTTTGCTCTAATCCAGGGTTTCTATAGTTTATAATTGATAAAAGTAGCAACTACTGGCTATGACCATCTGTGACCAGCAGAGGGATTAGAGTTCCATGAGGCCCTGAGGAAGGATGACCTTTGCAAACCAGTTTTCTCATGAAATCTCAGCCCAGCATCATCAGTCGGTCCATGAGTCTGACATCAGCAGGAAGCGAACGACTGTAATTTATCATTTAGTTATAAATGAAGGAACATGTGCCTGATCAGGTGTTGAAACTGTAATATTCTGTTCTGGTTTGTTTATTATTTGGTTAAGTTTAGCTCTTTCCTGTATTCTGTTTAGGCTTATTTGTATCTTTAGACTTGTTCTGTTTGCTCCCTTGATCATTTCCACCTGGTCTTAGTTAATTGGTCCCTCCCTGCTACCTTGTCTGCCCGCCTATTTAAACCTCTCTTTGTGTTCAGTTTGTTGCCGGGACTTCACAATCACCTCCCTCGTCCGTTGGTAAGAGCCCTCCTGTATTCTTGTTTAGCCTGACCTGTTCTTTGTTTTTTTGAGTTTGCCTAGCCGTTTGATGTCAGAATATCCACCAGCCTGGATCCTGTCTGTTTGCCTGTTTTTCCCCTCACCACTCCTTCAATAAACGCCACAAAAGAAAAAGGATTACAACTGCGTCTGGTTGAACTCTATCTGGGATCATCTCTACACGAATCATTACAGAAACGAGACAAAAGCAACAGGCTGATGAGGAAGGACAAGATGGAGAATTGTTGTTGCAGATACAGAGATTGAAAAATGAGATGAAGCGATGTTGAACCTCAGAAAAATAGCTTTTTGCGCAGCTTTCAATCTCCTGACCAAGACCATCATCATGACATCAGATTGAATTAAAATGATCTTTGATTCCATCGATTGTGTGTTTGAGAGTCAAAATGTGCAAATAAAGACCTTGAGGTTCTAGTGACAAATTTTATTTAGATACCTGAGAATACATGTTGGTGTGTGAGAATACATGTCGTCTCCATGGAGAAAATCTTTCTCCATGGAAATGAGCTCAAAGGTGAAAACTGAACTGATTTCTTCTGGGGTTAGTTTTTTCCTTCCTATTAAAAGTCATAACGGACTGGGTTTTTGTTGTCTTTGAATTGTTGGAAGAAGCGTCTAAGACGTTTGCTGCAGCCACCGTGTCAAAGAGAGCAATTTCCAGGAGTACTGAAAAGGCATGTAATGTCTGAAAACACAGGGGAGTGATTGTGTATCATCATATTTCCTATTCCATCCACTGTTTGTTATTCCTCATGGTTGTGAGGCACAACAGACCAAGAAAATAAAAAATACTAAAAAATACCTGACACTGAGTTCTCCTACTGTTCTCCAATTTGCATTGTTTGTTCTTATTTCAAATTTTAACTTTTTGTTCTGTCCTTTTTTTCTTCATAGTAGGTACACCTGGCCTGGCATTCTGTTAGCTGTGACATCATCCAGGGGAGGCAGATCATCCACTATTAACACAAACAAATAGCAATAGCGTAGTCGGTGTTGCCAAATTAGGCAGGTTTCCAACCAATTAGGCTTTTGAACACATTGAGCTGGAAAAAAATAGCTTATGGGCAGATTGTAAAAAAAATTCCGAAGCTTTTCATAACATTTGTTGGGCTTTTAGAAAGAATTACTAACAAAATATATCAAAATAGTCATTATTTATTTTTTAAATAAGTTGAATCTGTCGATCTGACATCATCAATGAATAATAGTTATAATGAATAATATTGATTGTTATAATAAAACAAGAAAAGACTAATGGTTAATCAAGTGTTTGGTCAATGTAAATGCCCAAGAGGGGTTGAGTTCTACTTAAAAATATTTCATGACTGCGTGTAAGAGAAATGTTTAATTGAGCTATACTGAGAGAAATTAAGTTTATATTAAGGTAGATTTACAACTCATGTTGGGAAGCTATTTATAATTCATTTTTTCTGGGTGAAATATCCTGATTATTAAAGAGATCTTGTGTGTTATTTGGTTGTCTGATTGTACATTTTGTTTGGAGCCCATATGCGCAGTTTTTTTTCTTTGCTTCAGCTCAGTTGTGTGCTAATGGCATGTTCTTATGTGTTTAATAGTTCTGTGCTTTTAACATGAGAGAGTTTGAGATTTGGCCTTTGGACTAACAGTGACATAGGGTAACCTGTAGCGCTGTGTCTTAACTCAAAAGTCCAGAATAAGCTACACGCTAATAAACATGAGCGCTGGTGTCAGGCTGAACACTGACTAAAGTAACAATTCTGACTAGAACAGGTTCTGTAATTACAGCAGCAATGAGAACAAGGAGCAGAACAAAGCAGAGTTCCCTTCTACCTGCAAGTAACTCAAGTCTCTTCAGTTTGGCAGCTTTAGCGCTTGGTTCTGCTCCTTGGGCTCCTAGCTGTCCTAGCTCACCCTGCTAGCTGTCCTAGCTAACCCTCCTAGCGTGAATGTTTACTCCAGTTTAGACTTCAGTGCTGACATTTCAAACAGAAATTAATAGCGCTCCTTCCAGCTCGCTCTCTGCTTTGTTGTCACTTCTTGTAATTGTTTGGTAATCAGACCAAATTTCCATCCCGCTCTACCGACACCAACGGTGACCACACCACAGCCGAACTGCGGCGGCGACTGAAGGCTATGACTCGGTGTCCCGCCCCTCTCCAGCTGTGATTGGCTAGCATGTTGCCTTCAGTCGTTGATTTGATTGGTTAAATTGTATGATTGACACATCAAAGATAGTACTAAAAGGTCGATGGCCACTCCGAGGTAAAAAAAAAAAAAAAAGAAGACGGCTTCCAGTCCAGGGTCTGCTCCGCGCTCAACCAGAAGGCACAAATATCGCTCCATTATATAATCGGGGAAACGTAGGCGGCAGCAAGAGACAGCGATTTGCCGCCGTTGACCGGCTACTTTTGACTTCCCTGAATATTAATAATTAAAAAAAAAAAAAAAACGAGTTTCAAAAGGGCATTTTCGTTGATAAAGGGCAAACTTCCTAGTGCTTTAGCACCACCTAGTGTCTATGTATGCACGCCCCTGCAGATGACCGTTCATACTGAGCCTGGTTCTGGTTCTGCTGGAGGTTTTCCTCCCTGTCAAAGGGGAGTTTTCCTTTCCGCTGTCGCTTCATGCATGCTCTGTATGAGGGATTGCTGCAAAGCCATCAACAATGCAGACGACTGTCCACTGTGGCGCTACGCTCTTTCAGGAGGAGTGAATGCTGCTTGTCAAGGCTTGATGCAACCTGCTGGTCTTCCTTAGATAGCAAACTTTTTGACCAATCTGTATAATCTGATTGAATTTGACTTTGTAAAATGTCTTGAGATGACATGTGTTGTGAATTGGCACTATTTATATAAAATTAAATTAAATTGTGGTCCACATTTGCCATAGTTGGATGGCATATATTTCATCAAACTACCTGAAACACGCCACCTCCAACCCGATTGTATTATCTACTATAAAAATCCTGAGACAGTTTAAACGGCACTTTAAAATCACCTGTCTTTCCCCACTAATGCCCCTTTGTGAAAATGACTTATTTCCACCCGCTTCACTTGATCCGACTTTTTCTCTGTGGAAAGAGAAGAGGCTGGTAAACTTTGATCAACTTTATGACAAGAACATTTTTACTTCCTTCGATAACCTCCGAACTAAGTTTGCCCTCCCACAATCCCATTTATTCAGGTATTTTAAAGCTAGAGATTTTGTTCGTTGTAACTTTCCCAATTTTCCCCATAAACCTCCTCGTACTCTTATTGATGTCATTCTATCTCTCCCGGCTGCTCGTGGATTAATTTCAGTCGTGACAAAATTAATGTTGTCATCAAAACCACCCTCGCTGGTGACTAGAAATTCATGGGAAAAGGAGTTGGGTTGCACCATGTCAGACGAGGGGTGGAAGAGGGCCCTTGACAGGGTCAACTCCACCTCGTCTTGTGCCAGTCTGACTTTAATTCAGTTTAAGGTCCTACACAGGATACATTACTCCAAAGCTAAACTTAAAAAACTCTTTAATACAAGTGATACATGTGACAGATGTTCCCTGTCACCAGCCAGTCATACACACATGTTCTTTTCCTGTCCCAGATTAAGCTCATTCTGGTCCTCTTTCTACAATACTTTCACAAAAGCTCTAAACAAGCCAGTGCTTCAGAGTCCTTTGACCTCCATCTTTGGTGTGCTTGAGGATTTCACACACTTCCCGAACAGGGAAAGTAACGCTATTGCTTTCGCATCTCTGGTAGCCCGGAGACGCATATTACTTCAGTGGAAGGATAAGAATCCTCCGTCCCCTGACTCTTGGCTGAAGGATCTAATGTCACTCCTACACTCCTACACGTGTCGACAAATTTTATAAAACTTGGAATCCCATTCTTTCCTTAGTTGATTCAACTCTCTCCTTAGATGATTAAAAAGTATGGCTGTAATTAAGATACACTGACATAACCCCTCTCTAATTGAATCACTCCTAATTTTCCAGCCAGGATTTTAAGTGAGGCCAGTGGTTAGGTTAGGGATTTGGTGGTCGAACCTTAAGCACAACATGTAAAAACTGTTATATTTTTGATTTTGTTTTCTAAGCATTTCAGATCCCTCATCAAAATTTTGTTTGTTATTATTATTATTTATCTATTTTTTATTTTTATTTTTTTATGTAATTTGCTTGTTGGTTTGGTAACTGTTCTCCCCTCCTGTTTTCTCATTAAGAGGGAGAGAATAATTTATTGTTAACATTTTTCACTGTATTCCTGGGAATGTAGGGGGTGGGGGATAGGTGAAATGTATTCTCATGTAAATGAATGTATTGTACCCTTCTAACCCAATAAAAAATATATATGAAAAAAAAAAACTACCTTAAACACTGACTTAGTCTTACCAGAAGTACAGAGTCTTCAGTGGGAGGAAAAACAGCAGGCTGGTTGTTAAGGTACTGTAAATTGTTTGCTAGGAGTGATCTGGATGTGAGCAGTAGCAATTTATTAACACGGGAGATCCCTTTGTTAGATGAAACACCAGTATGACAGTCTTAAAGACGTATTCTCCCTTCCCAATATGACTAAGTTCGTAATCATATTCAACAGCTATTACAAAGTCATGTAATCAGGGAGAGTAGTAGTCCACATGCATTGCTAATAGTTTTACTACAAAAGGAGGATGGCACCAAAGCTTGCATGTAGATTACAGACAAAAAAGGATGTATTCCCCTTACCCAGATTTGAAGAATCTCTGGATGCTTTGGCTGGAGCACAGTGTTTTACAACACTGGATTTGGCTAGTGGGTACAGTCAAGTCCAAATGTCTGAGAAAGACAAGAAAAAAATGTTTTGTATACCTGAATTATAAATACATAGCATACAGTGCACCCACTGGAACGCTTCATGTTGCGTCGCTATTTCTGATTTCAGAAGCCGAAAGTTGACAAACTTGTCAGCCATACACGTTTTCCCTATCTCTTTTCTATATGAAGATGTGCTGTCGGCGGAGGAGTAAAAAACAAAGATGACTGTAGATCATTCTATTTGACAAAACAAAAGCACAACTGAACACATTGAGATAAATGGTGACCACAGCTTGCAAAATGCTGGGCATTGGTATAGATAAATTGCGACACATCTATAAACAAAGACCCTTTAACCAGGGAATAAGTGTAGCATCCACTGCTACCCTCATGTAGAAGGTACTGCTAACCCTTTTTAAAAACTAGAACAAATACTCCTTTGTACCAAAATGAATAGTTTCTTAAACATGTTGAAGCCATAGATTGTTCTATTTCACTTGTCTTTTATTGTCAGCAGGTCTAAATTAGTAGAAGATTTATGTTTCTTTTTTGACAACATGTTTTAATCAGTAGGTATTTGTTGTATTTTCAGATTCCCTGGTACATTGTTAAGTAGATGTGCGGAAGCCGTGAGATGCAGAGGATGTTGTTAATTATGTCTTTACATTGTCTGTAATTAAGTGTTTTGATTTGAGATTGTGTCTTACTTAGTTACTTTTGTTAGTTAATTTTTCTGTTTTCTTTCTTTGATGAAACAATTTCTTAATAGAATTATTTATTTGGTGCAGTTTATAAATTATTAAATTATTTATGTTATCATAGAAAATATATATATATATATATTTATGTAATGTATGAATTTCAGATTTAATTTAAAGTGTCTATAAATATTTATTTGACAAATTAATCATTTGTTGGACCGTGAACTTTTGGCCTTATAAGTTTAACTTTCATCTACAGGACTGTCTCAGAAAATTAGAATATTGTGATAAAGTTCTTTAAGTATTTTCTGTAATGCAATTAAAAAAACATGAAATGTCATACATTCTGGATTCATTACAAATCAACTGAAATATCGCAAGCCTTTTATTGTTTTAATATCGCTGATTATGGCGTACAGCTGAAGAAAACTCAAAAATCCTATCTCAAAATATTAGAATATTTCCTCAGACCAAGTAAAAAAAAAAATTATAACAGCAAAACAAAATCAAACATTTGAAAATGTCCATTAATGCACTCAGTACTTGGTTGGGAATCCTTTTGCACAGATTACTGCATCAATGCGGCGTGGCATGGAGGCAATCAGCCTGTGGCATTGCTGAGGTGTTATGGATGCCCAGGATGCTTCAATAGCGGCCTTTAGCTCATTTGCATTGTTGGGTCGGGTGTCTTTCAGCTTCTTCTTCACAATACCCCACAAATTCTCGATGGGGTTCAGGTCAGGGGAATTGGCAGGCCAATCAAGGATATCCAAGATCAGAAAAACCAAGGAAAAACCTCAGAGCCTTTTCTTCCTCTCAGGCACCTCACTCATACCACCAATCGAAGCATTTCCAGGGCCGATGCCAACAAGCAGAGCGGGCACACATCCAGGCCCCAGCCAGAAAACTAAGGCATTCTCAGGCCGCTGGAAACTCTGAGGCTCGTCACTCCCAGTACTTTAACACGCCTCAGCTGTTACTGTGATCCCTCCCTCGTTGGACATTGAACAGGCAATCAAACGTATCAGTGATCTCACGCAGCAGGTGGACGATCTTAAACAGGAACTGCAAGGTAAGGTCTTTGATCTTCATGAGGAGAGAGTACGAAGAATAGAGTTTCAGGTTGATTGCAAAGCACAGCTGGAACAGATCCAAGAACTGTAAAAAAGTTTAGAACATGAACGTCACATGAGATTCAAATGTGAAGAGAAAGTGGAGAAGGAGGAAACATTTGCTGCACCGCAGGCTGCAGGTGCATCAAGATTTCCACGCATTCCCAAAGTTACGGTTGAGAGCGTTCTGCATGAGCTTCAGTTTTTTAGGAGGCAGGCAGAGAAAAATGCCTTGAACAGTGAGAAGCTAGCAAAGGCTTTGGTAGCAGAAAAGCAGCTGAGAGTCAAATATGAGGATCAGCTGAGGAGTAACTATCAAGAAGCCTCCAGATTCAAAGAACAGCAGGAAACAATCACATCTCTGAAGAGTCAGGTTGGAGAACTGACCGTAGAGTTGAACCTTGCTTTGAAAAACAAACATCCTAATAAAAAGGCTCCAGGTCCAGATGGATTCCCCACTGAGTTTTACAAAGAGTTCTGGAATATTCTAGCCCCAACGTTCCACAGAATGTTGCAGGAAATACAGGAAAAAGGTAGATTTCCAGCTAATATGAACTCTGGCACCATCAGCCTTCTGCTCAAGCCAGACAAAGATCCTGTGTTGCCCACTAGTTATCGTCCCATATCCTTAATTAATGTGGATATTAAGATAATCTGTAAAGCTTTTGCAAAAAGATTAGACAAAGTAACTCCTCTCATAATACATCCAGATCAAACTGGTTTCATCAGAGGAAGGCAGTCATCCACAAATACACGCCGATTACTTAATTTAATTGATTATTCCTACAGTAAAAACATTAAAACCAATATATTGTCTTTAGACGCAGAAAAAGCATTTGATAGAGTAAATTGGAAATTTTTATTCGCTACTCTTCATAAATTCGGTTTTGGCGATTTATTCATAAACTGGTTAAAACTTCTATACAATTCTCCAACAGCCTGTGTCAGGACAAATAATCAAATATCTTCCAGTTTTTGTCTACAGAGGGGCACCAGGCAAGGATGCCCTCTTTCTCCATCACTTTTTGCCATCTTTATAGAACCTCTAGCAGCAACAATCAGACAAACAAAAGCTGTAAAAGGTATAAAATGCATTAAAATAGAGCACAAGATTAGTCTGTACGCGGATGATGTATTACTTTATCTCCAGCATTCAAATAATTCTCTTTTACAAGTAATTAGAATACTAGAATCTTTCTCTAAAGTATCAGATTACTCGTTAAACTGGTCTAAATCTACGGTACTGTCAATTAATTGCTGTCTCGAAAACTCCCTAAATTTACAAATGCAATCAGGAAATATTAAATATTTAGGTATTACTGTGTCGAATAAATTAACAGATTTACTTAAACTTAACCATGCCCCACTTTTAAACAGGATAGAAGAGGACCTTGAAAGATGGAAATCGCTTCCAATCACACTTATGGGTAGGGTAGCTTCAATAAAAATGATGGTCCTACCTAGAATTAATTATTTATTTTCAATGATCCCCAATAAACCATCATCTGACTGGTTTAAATCTCTAGACTCTGCCATTTCTAAATTTCTTTGGAACGATAAACCCCCACGTATTAGCTTAAAGACAATACAGAAGACTAAAGACAGGGGAGGACTAGATCTGCCTAACTTCCATAACTATTACTTAGCAAATAGGCTACAATACATCTCTAAATGGATAAAAAATAGTCTTTTAGATGAGCCTTGGTTAGATATAGAACAGGAAATGTGCAATAATATCATGATTTCAGATCTGCCGTTTATTAGCTCAAATATAAAACGGCATACATGCTTCAAAAATATCAACATTAGCTCTACTCTGACAGCATGGTGGGAGTTCCTCAAAATGACAAAGTCATCACTTATCCCATGCAGTCGTACACCTATCTGGAATAACCCTGATATCCTACAAAATAATAAAATTATAAACTTTACATACTGGAAGAATAAAGGTATTAAATATCTGGAACATCTACTTGACGGAACCGAGTTCATCAATTTTGCTAAACTAAATATGCAATATGGCATTAGTAAAAATAAATTCTTGGAATATGAACAACTTAAATCTATAATTAAAAATAAATATAAACATATTAATGGTGGTTTACAAGTCCCAACTAATATAATACAGTTCTTAGATTTAACCCCCCCCAAACTACTGTCTAAATCATACAGGACACTGACTAAAATAGATGATTCGATATCTCTTCCTATAATGAAGTGGGAAAAAGATTTATCAGGCACCTTTGAACAAAATTTCTGGGCTCAGATATGTCTAAGAACTTTCAAATTGACTAGAAACACCAACTTACAACTAATACAATACAAAATCCTTCACAGAGTACACTACACAGGACAAAGATTATTCAAGATGGGTCTGGCACAATCTAATATCTGCCCACACTGCATAGGCAATCATCCTGATAATTATATTCATGCGTTATGGTTATGCACACCAGTCCAGAGGTTCTGGACACAGATATGTAAGGACTTATCAAAGTGCTTGAGCTGTAAAATTACACCTTCCCCATCAGTTTGCCTGCTCGGTAATTTTGAGGAAAGTCCTCTGAAAAAAGAAATAGTTTACATGGTTTTTACTGCTTTATGCATCGCAAAGAAAACTATCCTCATGAATTGGAAAAGTAAACAAAATCTCAGTATCAATCAGTATAGAGATCTTTTGTTGGATCATATTAATCTAGAGACAGCATCTGCTTCCACATCTGATTGGTCTCTTTGGGCTCCTCTGATCAACACCATCACTTAGTGGAATAGGGGGCGGTGGGTTGCTTCCTGCAGGGCGCAGTGGCTGGATGGAGGGGTTCCTGGGGCCCTGGGGGCACTTGGAGTAGGGCGCCTGGTGGATCCGGCACCGGGGTCTGTTGCCCCCATCTGGGAGGAGTTTGGGAGGCCTACGGGTGGCCCACAGCGGCCGCTTGCGGCGCTCTTTGGGAGCTGCGTGTTGACGGACGTGGGTTACTGACCTGGTAGCTGTGCTGCCGCTGGGTGGGTCCGGGGTGGGTCTGGGGGTCTGGGGTCCCTGGGGCGCGCCGCCCTCGGGCGCGGGCCCCGGCGGGGCCTCGGGGGTTCCGGTTCCGGGGGGTGTGCCGCTTTTGGTGTGGGCCGGCGCGCGCCCGGGTGTCCACCACTGCACGGGGCCTCTGGTGCGCTGGGGGGCCTCGGGGCCCGTTGAGGTGGTAGGGGGGCATGGTCATTAACACCTCTGGGCAGATGCTCTTCTCCTTCATTGGATAGGCACTCTGCCAGTGGGGGGAGGGGGAAAGGAGGGGGAGTAGGGACCTACCCAGCCTGGATGTCTACTGTCGAATGTATGGTGAGTTGTTTGAACGTTAGTGTTGGGGAGGGATTAAATCTACGGGAGGGGGGGGGGGGTTGGGGGCGTTGACGTTCTGGTGGGCTTGTGTCCGGCCCCCTGTCCCGGTCCTGGTCCGTGTCGTCTTCCGGTGCGGGTTTCACCTGGGGGTGGGGTTTGGGATGGCTCGTGCGGGCCGGCTGGCCAGTGTCCCCCCCTCTTATTATTATTATTATTATTTATTTATTTATTTATTGAGTTTAAATAGGCTTGGTGGGTGGGCTGGGGGGGGTTGAGGTGTTGGTCCTGGTGGGTGGTTGGCTGGCGGGCCCTGTGGCCTCTCCCTGTCCCCCGGGCTATGGTGGTGCCGCTGGCGGGGCCCCCTTCTCTGGGTGGGGCTTTCGGGGAGCGGGGGTGCCTATTGGAGTCAGTAGGGGAGCTGGCTCCCTGGGTTGGCTTCCCAGTCATTTGCTCCCCATCCCCGGACTCCTCCCTCTGCCTGCTCCATCACGCCGCCACACATGTAGGTCATGAGGGAGGGGGCGTTACTGGAGGTTGCCACTTTCTGGTGACGCCCCTCTCCCCAATTTTATCATGCATCTTAGACACTTTCACTTCAAACATTTTTCACATCGCACACTCATATAGGCCATGGTAGGGGGGGGTGTGGGGGGAAGACGTCTGGGGGGGGGCTTATGTTGTGTGGGCCTCACCTCGGACGGCTCCCTTCACCTCCTCTCCCACTTAGACATTGAGGGTTCTGGGCAGTCACACGGAGGGGGTGCGCTGGCAACAGCTACCTTCCGGAAGGGGGGTGGGCTGTGCCGTGCATCCCCTTCGGCGCTCCCAGTTTTTAAACGCACTTGAGAACAACATGCAACAACACAACATTTGAGCAGGCGTAGGGAGGGTCGGGGTCTTCTGCACACCCCCGTTCTCCGATGGCGGCAAGGAGTCTGGGGCCTGGAGGAGGTGCGGGCCACTGTGTCCGGGGTCTTGGTGGGGGGCTGCGGTGTGCAGTCAGCGGCTTGCTAGGTCTGGGGCTGATACCTCTGCTCCCCCCAGGGGGCGGGGGGCAGGGATGGCAAGGGTAAGGTGGGGGGAGGGAGGGGGTTTATTAGGTATTTAGGGGGAGGGGGGGGCTCTTGCCGGGTGGCTCGTGCGGGTCGTGTTGGCCCGCCCTCTTGGGGGGGCCCGGTCCGGGGGGCGTCTGGTCTGGGGCCGGGGCCGGGGGTCGGGCACAAGCAGTCGTATAGTCGATTTGGGGTGACCCCCCCCCTTTGGTCAGTGTTGGATGTGAGTGTTATGTGGGAATGTGTGTACAGCGTCTTTTTTTTTTTTTTTTCTCTGTGTGTGGTGAGTGGGGCACAAGGGAGGGATGGGGTGAATGAGTTTTTTTTTTTTTTTTTTTTCCCAGGTATGGGTGTGGTCCGCTCCCTCTCCCAAGAACATCTCAAGTCTCCGCTAGGTGCGGAGCCCATCCCCCCACATCCTGCCCTCCTCCACTTCGTTGGCGGGCGCCTTGGCCCCCTGGCGCGTTGGTTGGCTTCGGGTTTGGGGCGGGTTCCCGGGCGTGCGCCGGCCCACTCCCGGCGGCCTCTTCGCGGGGCCTGGCCCCCCGGGGGGCGGCCGGGGCCCTTGTCGCGGGGGCGGGGGCGCGCCCGGGGCCTCTGGCCCTCAGGGCCCATGGCCGGGACCACTTCAGCGGGGCTAGCTGCCGGCGGAGCCCACGGGCTCGTCTCCGCGGCTCTTGAGGGCGTCGGCATTGCGGTGGCTGGGGGATTTCCTCGGGGTCGTCTCTGCTCCTTCCTTGGGGGGGGGTGTTGCAGATATCCTGTGTCGGCTCCTCCTGGGCGACCTGCTTTAGGGGCCCCTTTGGGAGTCCGGGGTTACGGGTCCCCTGACGCCTGCCTCTGTGCTCGGGGAAGGTGGGTCTTCGGTTCTCCACAATCACTATCAAGCTATTTCTGGATAATCTTCACCTAAACTAGTGCACTTTCACATCTCCCACAGGTGCTGGGTCCCAGGTATTAAGTGTTCACTTATATACAGTAATCTTATAATTTGTTTTTTTATTTATTTATGTTCTTTCACTTTCTTTTTTCAAATATCACATTACACATGTCAGCTTACATAATAATATATATGATTTAGCAATGGCATCTAGGTGTTATTCGAGTGTATCTGTTGCTTTATGTCTGTTGGTTGTGCTGTTCTTTTTGTGTCTCTTTCCAGGTGATGGAGCAGACAAAGAAGGTTTTATCACTCTCTCCCTTTTATCTCCTCTTTCTTTCACCTCTACTCTTTTTTTTCTTTTCTTTCACTTTTTCTTCTTCCTTTACTCTCCCATTGTCATGTCCATATAATTTGAAATTCTCCTTGCAGGAATCACAATAAAGCTATTTACAAGCATAAATCAAGTGGAGCACTATGGCGAAAGCTGTTTGCTCCACTTGTAAAAGCAAAATCTGTCGAGCTCTATCTGGCATTGAGACATCAATTCCTATTGCCACATTGCTAGACAGGACACTGGAGAAAAAAAAAAAAAAAAAAACATCCTAAAGTTTCCTCGCAAACAGAGGCGTCCACGCAAACTGACGTCTCCCTTTACACAGAGGCCGCCACACAAACTAAAGCCTCCATGAAAACTGAGGTCTCCAAACAAACAGAGGCCCCCAGGCAAACAGGGCCTCAAAGAAACAGGGGTGTTCATGAGGTTAGAGGCCCCCAGCATGAATACAGGAGACAGAATACTAACAGAGGCTTCAATGCAAACCCAGGCCTGTACCCACATGCAGGCCACCATCCAAATTCTGGCCTGTACGTTAACCCAGGCTTCCATGCAAAGCCAGGTTTCTACACACATGCAAGCCACTATAAAAACGGAGGCTTGCATGCAAATAGGAGACCCTTATAGAGGCCAGTAGGCAAACACAGGCCTCCAGGCTATCCGAAGCACCTGATCAAATTTCTGACTCCAAGTGTGTTCTCATGTAAATATGTAAATATATGTCAAAATCTGTAAATAAAACAAATACAAGGTAATTATCAAATATACCCAAAATCAAAAAATCTAGAAAAAACAAAACAAGAAACACAAAAAAAGAACTCTAAAAAAGAACTATGAAAAACAAATGATTTTGTATTTAGTTTTATGCTTTCATTTGAAATTTTGTACTTTTTATAATTACTAGTTTAGCTAACTAACACACTAATGCAGCCTCAAAGGTGGCCACAGTGTCCTGTGTCCTTTTTGGGCCGGTCCCAAGCCCGGATAAATGCAGAGGGTTGTGTGAGGAAGAGCATCTGAACAAAACCTTTGCTAATAGAGCTGTTTTCAGCCCATAATAAAGGGACCAGTGAGCAACATATTTGATGTGTATTGATGTTTTCACTTGATACAACTGAATGTTTGGTCCTGATCTAACAAACTGTGACTGTTTCGATGTGTTTATGATGTTTTTATGTTTTCATGATGTAAAGCACTTCGAATCGCCTTGCTGCTGTAATGTGCTATACAAATTAATTTATTGTCCCACAATGGGGAAATTGTGTGACATAAAAATTAAGAACAATACAAATTAATAATATCCATACCAGATTCATCAGGGCTCAGGTTATCAACGACTGCAATTGGTGCTGGTGACCGACGGACACTGTGACCATTAAAATACAGGCAGAAGTAATGTTTCAGAAAATATTTGTGTGAAAAGTATTTAATATTAGAGTAACTAAATATATACACTACCGTTCAAAAGTTTGGGGTCACCCAAACAATTTTGTGTTTTCCATGAAAAGTCACACTTATTCACCACCATACATAGTGAAATGAATAGAAAATTGAGTCAAGACATTGACAAGGTTAGAAATAATGATTTGTATTTGAAATACGATTTTTTTTTACATCAAACTTTGCTTTCGTCAAAGAATCCTCCATTTGCAGCAATTACAGCATTGCAGACCTTTGGCATTCTAGCTGTAAATTTGTTGAGGTAATCTGGAGAAATTGCACCCCACGCTTCCAGAAGCAACTCCCACAAGTTGGATTGGTTGGATGGGCACTTCTTGCGTACCATACGGTCAAGCTGCTCCCACAACAGCTCAATAGGGTTCAGATCTGGTGACTGCGCTGGCCACTCCATTACCGATTGAATACCAGCTGCCTGCTTCTGCTCTAAATAGTTCTTGCACAATTTGGAGGTGTGTTTAGGGTCATTGTCCTGCTGTAGGATGAAATTGGCTCCAATCAAGCGCTGTCCACTGGGTAAGGCATGGCGTTGCAAAATGGAGTGATAGCCTTCCTTATTCAGAATCCCTTTTACCCTGTACAAATCTCCCACCTTGCCAGCACCAAAGCAACCCCAGACCATCACATTACCTCCACCATGCTTAACAGATGGCGTCAGGCATTCTTCCAGCATCTTTTCATTTGTTCTGCGTCTCACAAGCGTTCTTCTTTGTGATCCAAACACCTCAAACTTGGATTCATCGGTCCACAACACTTTTTTCCAGTCTTCCTCTGTCCAATGTCTGTGTTCTTTTGCCCATCTTAATCTTTTTCTTTTATTGGCCAGTCTCAGATATGGCTTTTTCTTTGCCACTCTGCCGTGAAGCCCAGAATCCCACAGCCGCTTCTTCACTGTAGATGTTGACACTGGTGTTTTGCGGGTACTTATTAATGAAGATGCCAGTTGGGGACCTGTGAGGTGTCTGTTTCTCAAACTAGAGACTCTAATGTACTCATCTTCTTGCTCAGTTGTGCAACGCGGCCTCCCACTTCTTTTTCTACTCTGGTTAGAGCCTGTTTGTGCTGTCCTCTGAAGGGAGTAGTACACACCGTTGTAGGAAATCTTCAATTTCTTAGCAATTTCTCGCATGGAATAGCCTTCATTTCTAAGAACAAGAATAGACTGTCGAGTTTCAGATGAAAGTTCTCTTTTTCTGGCCATTTTGAGCGTTTACTTGACCCCACAAATGTGATGCTCCAGACACTCAATCTGCTCAAAGGAAGGTCAGTTTTGTAGCTTATGTAACGAGCTAAACTGTTTTCAGATGTGTGAACATGATTGCACAAGGGTTTTCTAATCATCAATTAGCCTTCTGAGCCAATGAGCAAACACATTGTACCATTAGAACACTGGAGTGATAGTTGCTGGAAATGGGCCTCTATACACCTATGTAGATATTGCACCAAAAACCAGACATTTGCAGCTCGAATAGTCATTTACCACATTAGCAATGTATAGAGTGTATTTCTTTAAAGTTAAACTAGTTTAAAGTTATCTTCATTGAAAAGTACAGTGCTTTTCCTTCAAAAATAAGGACATTTCAATGTGACCCCAAACTTTTGAACGGTAGTGTACATATATTTCTGCATTAGGTATATGTAATGTGTTTTCTTTAAATAAGGGGGCATTAGAACTCCCCCCACCCCAACATAAAATGGTTTGACCATTAGGACAGCGGCTGGCTGCAACTTTGAAAGTTTGTTCCGCTGCAAACTAAGAATCAAAGGTGCACAGAAAAGAAAAGAGAAAAAGAGAAGATGACACCAAAGGCTTGAGGGATTTTATGAGTAAATATTTTTAAAAAACTGAGGATGAGTCAGGAACAAGTCTAGGAACAGAATTGCAGAGGAATGATGCCCATCCAACCCTCACCGGAAACGAGTCCGACTTACTGCCGGCAATGCGGACCAGACTCTGACACCGGTCATACAGAGACCTGACAGCCCTTATTAAAGGGCCCGGTACTCCATACTACCGGAGTACCCCCCACAGGATCCCTCGAGGGACACGGTCGAATGCCTTCTCCAGATCCACAAAGAGCATGTAGACTGGTTGGGCAAACTCCCATGCCCCCTCCAGGATCCTGCTGAGGGTGTAGAGCTGATCCAGTGTTCCACGGCCAGGACGAAAACCACACTGCTCTTCCTGAATCCGAGATTCGACTATCTGACGGACCCTCCTTTCCAGAACCCCTGGAATAGACCTTACCAGGGAGGCCTAAGAGTGTGATTCCCCTGTAGTTGGAACACACCCTCCGGTCCCCCTTTTTAAATAGGGGGACCGCCACCCCAGTCTGCCAATCCAGGGGAACTGCCCCCGATGTCCACGCAATGCTGCAGAGCCGCGTTAACCAACACAGCCCCACAACATCCAGAGCCTTAAGGTACTCAGGGCGAATCTCATCCACCCCCGGGGCCTTGCCACCGAGGAGCTTTTTAACAACCTCGGCGACCTCAGCACCAGAGATGGGAGAACCCGTCCCAGAGTCCTCAGGCTCTGCTTCCGCAATGGAAGACGTGTTGGTGGGATTAAGGAGGTCTTTCGAAGTATTCCGCCCACCGCCGCACAACGTCCCGAGTCGAGGTCAGCAGCACACCACCCCCACTATAAACAGTGTTGGTACTGCACTGCTTCCCCCTCCTGAGACGCCGGATAGTGGACCAGAATCGCTTCGAAGCCGTACGGAAGTCTTTCTCCATGGCCTCTCCGAACTCTTCCCACACCTGACTTTTTGCCTCGGCGACCAGCCGAGCCGCCCGCCGCTTTTACTGCCGGTACATATCAGCTGTTTCCAGAGTCCCACAGGCCAAAAAAGCCCGATAGGACTCCTTCTTCAGCTTCACAGCTTCCCTCACCGCTGGTGTCCACCAGCGTGTTCGAGGGTTGCCGCCGCAACATGCAACGACAACCTTGCAGCCACTGCTCCGACTAGCCGCCTCAACAATAGAGGCGTGGAACATGGTCCACTCAGACTCAATGTCCCCCGCCTCCCTCGGGACGTGTTCAAAGCTCTCCCGGAGGTGGGAGTTTAAGCTCCGCCTCACGGGGGACTCTGCCAGACGTTCCCAGCAAACCCTCACAATACGTTTGGGCCTGCCAGGTCTGACCAGCTTCCTCCCCCACCACCGGAGCCAACTCACCACCAGGTAGTGGTCAGTGGAGAGCTCCGCCCCTCTCTTCACCCGAGTGTCCAAGACATGCGGCCGCAGGTCAGATGAAACGACAACAAAGTCAATCATTGAACTACGGCCTAGGGTGTCCTGGTGCCAAGAGCACATATGGACACCCTTATGCTTGAACATGGTGTTCGTGATGGACAATCCATGACGAGCACAGAAGTCCAACAATAGAACACCACTCGTGTTCAGATCAGGTGGGCCATTCCTCCCAACCACGCCCCTCCAGGTCTCACTGTCATTGCCCACGTGAGCGTTGAAGTCCCCCAGAAGAATGAGGGAGTCCCCAGGAGGGGTACTCTCCAGTACCCCCTCCAAGGACTCCAAAAAGGGTGGGTAATCCGAGCTGCCGTTTGGCACGTAAGCACAAACAACAGTCAGAGTCCGTCCCCCCACACGTATGTGGAGGGAGGCCACCCTCTCGTTCACCGGGCTGAACCCCAACGTACAGGCACCGAGATGAGGGGCAACAAGTATGCCCACCCCAGCTCGGCACCTCTCAGCAGGGGCAACTCCAGAGTGGAAGAATGTCCAACCCCTCAAGGAGACTGGTTCCAGAGCCATGCGTTGAGGTTAGTCTGACTATCTCTAGTCGGAACCTCTCAACCTCGCGCACTAGCTCAGGCTCCTTCCCCACCAGAGAGGTTGACATTCCACGTACCAAGAGCCAGCTTCTCCAGCCAAGGATCGGAACGCCAAGATCCCCGCCCTCGACAGCCACCCATTGTACAGTGCACCCGACCCCTTTGGCCCCTCCAACAGGTGGTGAGCCCATTGGAAGGGGGACCCGTGTTTCCTCTTCGGGCTGAGCCCGGCCGGGCTCCATGGGCAAAAGCCCGGCCAACAGGCGCTCGCCAACGTGCCCCACCTC
Source organism: Fundulus diaphanus (assembly GCA_037039145.1). Taxonomy (NCBI): domain Eukaryota; kingdom Metazoa; phylum Chordata; class Actinopteri; order Cyprinodontiformes; family Fundulidae; genus Fundulus; species Fundulus diaphanus. The sequence goes on from CM073125.1 coordinate 11,970,376, forward strand.
CAGGCCTGGCTCCAGAGTGGGGCCCCGGTGACCCGCGTACGGGCAAGGGAACACGACGTCCAATAATAGTACTCATCATAAAGGGGATTTTGGGCTGCTCTTTGTCTGGTCCCTCACCTAGGACCTGTCTGCCTTGGGTGACCCTACTAGGGGCATAAAGCCCCTGACAGCATAGCTCCTAGGATCACTGGGACACTCTAACCCCTCCACCACGGTAAGGTGGCAGCCCAGGGATGACGTGGTCCTATTGGCTTCTTTAGGGCATGATGGAGCTCTCACTGGAGCGGTTCGCAGCTGAATGTGAAGCGGCCGGGAAGAGAATCAGTCTTGAGTCTTGAGCCGGAAAAGGGTAGAGTGCCTTTTCCGGGTTGGGGAAGATGTGCTAACCCTAGTGGAGGAGTTTAAGTATCTTGGGGTCTTGTTCACGAATGAGGGGAAGATGGAGCGGGAGATCGACAGGCGGATTGGTGCAGCGTCCACTGTGAAGCGGGCGCTGTACCGATCCGTTGTGGTGAAGAGAGAGCAGAGCCAAAAGGCGAAGCTCTCGATTTACCGGTCGATCTACGTCCTACCCTCATCTATGGTCATGAGCTTTGGGTTATAACCGAAAGAACGAGATCCTGGATACAAGCGGCTGAAATGAGTTTTCTCCGTAGTGTGTCTGGGCTCTCCCTTAGAGATAGGGTGAGGAGCTCAGTCATCCGGGGAGGACTCAGAGTAGAGCCGCTGGTCCTCCACGTCGAGAGGAGCCAGTTGAGATGGCTCGGGCATCTGGTTAGGATGCCTCCTGAACGCCTCCCTGGTGAGGTGTTCCGGGCACGTCCCACCGGGAGGAGACCCAGAGGGAGACCCAGGACACGCTGGAGGGACTATGTCTCTTGGCTGGCCTGGGAACGCCTTGGGATTCCCCCGGAGGAGCTGGATGATGCCCATCCAGAGCCTGGTAAAAAGCAATGCGTTTATCGATGTGATTTTAAAGTATAGCATCCCCTAGCTAGTGTAAGGGGAAAACACCTTTTCTTTTACAGAAATACTTGAGCTTAGCGCCAAAAGAGCAGAGAGATGGCAGAGGTCCAGGTACAATCTGAAAGAGCCAGCTGAGACGGGGAGCTTGGTGGACAGGGAGAAAGGAGGACAACGTAGCAGTTCTCCCGTCGCAACATGTGTTTTCGGGGGGAGAGACACCATGTGTTTGAGGAGGAGGCAGAGAGAGCCATCCCTACCGATAACAGAGAAGTGCAGGTGGGGGGGGGCACCGATCTGAGAGTCTAAGCATAGTCGCTCAGAGACGGATCACGCCGTTAATTTCAATGATCCCTCGTTATGGCCAACAAAAATGACTGATTCTGGTCGAGTGAATGTTGTGCGTTTAATGGCAAAAAGGAAGCCTTTCTCAGAGATGGCAAATGAAGTGAAGTCATCTAAGACTTGTTAGGACAAAAACAATATTTCTATAAACAGCAGGTTATTGAATAAAATAAAAGACATAGGAAAATTAAGTATATAGTTAAGTTGACTTTTTTGGTGTGTGTGTGTGTGTGTGTGTGTGTGTGTGTGTGCGTAAGTGTCTGTTCTGCACCTTGGTCTTTTCAAACTCTGGTATCACCCATGGTTTGGTATTCACTTTTATATGTTTCGGGTAATAGAGGGGTTAGATCTTATCTTAACAATCAACCTCACTTCGGGTCAAATTTAAAATGACCATGTAACCGATTATTTGGAGTTTTGGAGTGTACATGAAAGCTGGAGTAAAAAGAGAAAGACTGGACATCACAGATATTAAAACCAAGAAAGGGCTTTTTGCTGTACACAAGCCTGCAGTCCTGATATACAAGTACAGTAGATATAAAAGGTCTGCACGCTGCCGTTATAACATTTTTTACCTGAAAACAAAAAATCTGAATTGGGGGGGCAATGTAAAAAAAAAATCTAAACAGAGCTGGAAAATCCTGGTTGCATAAATGCCCACACCCTTAAACCAAATATTGGATTGAAACACATTTTAAAGGCATACTATGCAACATTTTTCAGTTAATTAATGTGTTCCATACCGTTTTGGATGATTAAATGAGTCATTACAGGTTGAACAAAGGTTTTCTTGGCCGCCCTGGTGGTCTGTGGGGGAAATACCGCACTTGCAATTGTAGGAGCCCTCGGCCCGCACCCACAGACTCAGAATCTCGTGCAAGATCGCGAGAGTCGGTCTTGCTTTACGGCGAGAACTGCTACATGCCCCCAGTGAAAGGCATGTTTGTTGCTAGCGCAGTGGCGATATCTGTGCAGTTATCATGGCGGAACCAGCGACAAAACAGCGAAAGCCCATGTCGGAGCAGGCAAGAAAGAGGAAAAGGGCTCTGGACAGAAAGAGGAGTCGTACACGGGTGAACATCGGGCAAGCTTTTTCCGAATGGCGAGAGCTAAAAGAAAAAGAAAGCTGCAAGGCTGACGCGGACCTCGCGTTTCTGCTGATGCGATTGTAAGTAACATTGTAGGGTTTCCCTCACACTACCGCCTCCCCAACATTCCAAAAAAAAAAACATTCCCCCCGCTCCGCTCCGCCGGACATCGGCGTAAAGCTTGTCTCCCCCGCCCCCCCCCCCCCCCCCCCCGCTCCGCCGGTCGTCCGGTAGGCAAATTCCTAGGGGAAACACTGCATTAGAATGGTTTCTCTCTCTCTGTGTGCATGTTCATACTTTCACTGTGTTAGTCATTGTTTGTACTGCCGTTTTTTCGACTTTTGTATTCGTTGCGTTCGCCTGTCTGCTAAGCTCAAAACAACCGCGCCTGGCTTGACCGAGAAACCAGGAGAACAGCTGAGCATCTTTACGACAGTGCACTTTTACTTTCGCCCTCTGGGGGGAGCCTCGCTGGAAAATCAACCCCGGTTGCATAGTATACCTTTAAGGGAGTTCCAAAATTCACTCTTTTTGAGTTCCGACCTGCAATCAGTATTGAGAATCTGATTAACCTGCCAGTTGATGTTAAAGTTCAGCTGCCCTAATGCAGGATTTTTTTGGACATTTGCTCATTTCCAACCTTTGGTGAAAGCCTTGGTTTCAGAATTACCAAACTGTAGGTATGGAATATACACCGCAACATACGCATACATGCACCATGGCACAGTGAAGTTTCTCCATAACTGACTAAAAGATAAGATGAAATGTTTGTCAGGAAGGCTATCAAAAGGCTGAATGAAATATGAATATCTACAGGAGATTTTGCTTCATATTGGTTGTGTTCTACATGTCACAACAGTCTCACATACTCTCCAGGTGTCTGAACTAAGGAGTAGTATTGAAAGACAAGCCATCTTTTCTTTTCCAAACAAAACATCCAGGCCTTGCCAAAATCTCCCAGAACCCTAGTGGCAAACAATGTGTTCTGGTGTGATATAACACTAAACCTGATTGTTTGGGCAGAGTTCCAAAATGTATGTTTGGAACAAAAAATATGAAGATGGACAGTTAAAAAAAATCTTTTTTAAAGCAAAACCTTGAGGTGTTTTATAAAAATTGGTAGATGTAATATTTCATATTACAGCAATGCCAGTCATATATCCACATCAACAAAAGGATGGCTTTAACAGAAGAAAATTAAAGTTTAGAAATGACCTAACTATATGTGGGGCTCTCCTGAAGAAGGCTTTTGAGGGCAGATTGGGCAAATGGGGGTTGCGTACCAAAGAAGACTGATTTCTGAAATAGACTCAAACATTTCTTCATCAAAGTAATAATTTAAAGGGGTCCACACCTAGAAGATCAAGGTGATAAATGTTTATTTCCCATGTTACCCCTCACATATGTGTTTGTTTTGTGTAAGTGTAAATGTTTTGAAATAATTTATCATGGGCTCATGTTTTACTATCTTTTTGTCCTCTGTATATTTTAGTTGCTATTTGGTTTGCCTTCCTATTTTGTGGAATACCAGCGATAATGATAATGATAACACAAAGAGTCAGTGATAGTTAGATGACACCTATAGTAGAAAAACTGAGCTGCACGTGTTTATAACTGGACTTTGTTATTGTATTATTCCAAGGCTTAAGACACATATTTCATAATTTATCATGTTTGTTGCTACATGTAAACTACCTGATAAGTCTTTATTAAAAGCCCCCTGCATGACAATGTGCCTAAAAAACATATTGACATTACGATAAACATGTTGGGGATAGCAGAATATATTTATCTGCTGCTATTTCATATTACAGAAATCAGAAATCTCCACATTTGCACAGATATGAGAATCATCATATCTCCCTTACCAGAAGCTTTGTTACCAAAAACTCACAACAAATACTCCATTGTTCAGATGCAGCCTTACTAAGAGACAGATGGGTGACAGATAAAAGGAAACACCAAGTTTTACAGAAGCATGTTTGCCACCCAGATGCTGTCAGAACAGACTGACCTTAGTTCCATAATCTCACAGGCCTTAAAAGCTGTGAAACGCATTCCTATTTGTGGACTTCATGTTGGAAAATTCAGTACAATGTGTAGGTTCTAAAATGTTAAAAAGAAGTTTATATATCTTGGGATGTCTGTTGAGAGCATAAACCCTATATCACAAATTTGTTAATATCCATTCATCTTTGATGAGTCATTCAATCAACTATTGAACCCTATGAATTCAATTCAATTCAATTCAATTTTATTTATATAGCGCCAATTCATGAAACATGTCATCTCGAGGCACTTTACAAAGTCAAGTTCAATCATATTATACAGATTGGGTCAGATTATACAGATTGGTCAAAAATTTCCTATATAAGGGAACCAGTTGATTGCATCAAAGTCACGAAGGGTGCCGTCATCAGAACATTGTTACCGTGGAGAGCATGTTGGATCTTAAAGTAAGGCTGTGCTAAGAACTTTGGAAATTTTATCTAATTTTATGTTCATACTCTCAGGGAAGAGTTTAATTTACTGCAGAGCGCTAAGTGGACATGGTGTCACTTTAGGCCCTTTTCCATTACATGTGAAAATCCCCAGACTTTTGAAAAGCTTCGGGCTGTCAAATGCACAGTGCGTGTTTTGATACAACTTTACACAGCGAATTTCGCATTTCTGATGTTTTAGTTCCACTGGAAAAAGGTCCTGGTCTGAGGGTAGGACTTTACAACTTGCTGAAAAATGGAACTCTCTTATTGCTTTCCTTAATTACCAAGACAAAGATCTGGGAGAAGTAAAAGCCAGAAATGACTTTAGGAAAGTAGACACATTGTAAAAAAGCATCACAAATGTTTGAATGCTTAGTTATTCATATTAAACAACACAGTTAATGTTAAGCAAAGACCAACAAAACTCAAAGGTAATGTTTAACCTTTAGAGGAAGCTCGTGTGTTGCACCTAGTGGCATCTCCTCTGATGATGATGATGATGATGGTGGCGGTTGACATTTTCTGGACTGTAGTGGTAACATTTCGTCTATTTCTTGAAGAAACCTTTCTGCTGCTGCTAGTCCTAGAGAAAATGAAATCAATATTCTTCTTAACTGGTAACATTTACTATGAGATGTAAAAATCCATAGCTTTTTGATCATAGAAAAGTAAACTAAATTTGCTATACTTTGTATTTAAGAAATGCTATATTCTAATTCTTAGAGTAAGCACATTATGTAAAAATCTTCTTTGTTCTAAATAAGGTATATAGTTAGCTAGTAATGTACGTTCAAATCTGTTTATAAATAAAGTGAAAGACAATATTACTACATTGTTGTTTGTTTATACTAACTATTCAAAATTCCTACCAATTGTAGTTGAGTTTTCCTCTTCCCCATCATCACCACAGATGGGAATTTTTTTTTCTTCAGATCACACAAATCAGTTTTGCGATTGCTAAATAAAACAGAAAATTAACATAAAAAAAAAACAGAACACTGACAGACACACCTTCAGGGTCTATCCCAATTTAATCTAAGTTCTCCCCGTGAAACTCAGCCAGTCTTCCTTGTTCTAGAGCCATCAGAACTTTCCTTATCTTTGCGAGTTGTAGAGTTTTCTCTGGAAGTCTGTGGAACTCACAATGGATTGTCATATCTGAGAAAATATTCAAGAATCAGAATCAGAATCAGATATACTTTAATAATCCCAGAGGGAAATTGCTGTTTCAGTACCATCACCATTACATAAACATCACAAACATTTCAGGGGGGAGACGGTTCACTGAGGCCGTGCTGCCAAGGACACTACTGTCCACAAGGCGCTGCCATTGATCTGTTGAAGGAAGATTACAATAACATGGGGGAAGGGGAGGGAGAAAAAAAGACAGATGCTTGACAATTTATGCTCTCACAAATAAAGAGTCAAACAACCAACAAAAAAACCCCTCATTGCACGAAAAGCACAAATAACACAGGACACCTATATGCAAGCTGATCCATTTCTGTGTCTGTCATGTTCAAGACCGTTGAGAGTGTTGCAGCATATTTGGTAGATGTCAGTGACCTAGAACACTTGGCTCTGCAGGCCTTTGCAAAGTCACGGAGGCAATCTGAACCCCAGAAATGTATCATGGCTTCTTGTCTTGCAAACAAATATGATCGGCCTTGTTCTGTTTGACAAGGAGTTCTAATGCACACAGCATTTTAGGGGTTAAAAGAATCGGAACTGGGCGCCCCCATTTTCCCCTGGTGACAATCCTTGAGAAGTGTTGGCAGAGTTTTTTTTTTCCACTTGAGAGAGTGCCCAGCCAACATCATTGTGATGCTCAGATGTGTCGCTTGATAAAAATGCCTTCAAAGGCCTCCTGGCGACTTCTTCTCCTCTGTGAGGGCTAAAGAAAATTATCTGGGTAAGTGGTATCTATGTCAGTTCTGCCCAAGCTTTTATAGAGGGAATATCAGAGAAAGAGCTGTAACATTCATATTGAATAAGATTCAGATGTGTATGAAGCTTTTGGACATCTCCAGTAAAGGGGATGAGAGTGGGCATGTTCTACTTTGCTTCTTAAGTCCGCCCATACCAGTACCGGTATGGACCGCTAGGGTCAGAGCTAAGCTCCTTTTTTGTACAGCTTTGACGATAGGCCAGAAACTGTCACTTTTTCTAAATCCTAAAAAAGAGGCTTTAAAGTTTCTAAAACAAGTCACCAATATTTTTTCAGACATTTCTTTTTTTTTGGTTTTACAGCGCTTTAAACACAGGAGATGCCACTGTGAGAAAATGCTGACCCAGAAAAATTTATTCACTGCTGTTTTTTTTTCGACGGGTAGGCAACGGAAGGGGGACCCGTCCGGTCCTGATTTGACTTATTTTGTGAGATACACCCTAAATTCCTGGAGGAAAACGGTGTGTCTTTCGACCTTGTCATTCCTGGACATTTGAAATTTTCACATTGGATTAAGGATACTGGGATCTCTACTTATTGGTTTTTGTGGATTTTTGAAGTATCGGCAAATACAGCGGATGTCGGAGCCATTTGGCCTTGATCAGGCTGCCGGCTGCATGACGCGCTCACTCTGGCTGTGAACGGACAAACCTGGCAGGTGAATGGAGCGAAGCCGAAAAGCTGCCTGTGTTGGAACGCAGACTGACTTTGGGGTTGAACTCAAGGGGAGATGGGATAAAATCTGGGAGTGAAGCGCGAAAAAGCCCAATAATTTGGAAAATTGGATTTATGTGGAGCCAGCAAAAGACTTAAAAGCTGACAGGAAAGGCAGTGCAGCTTGTCTCATAACAAATAACATATTTGGATTCCCTCCCTATCTTCTCCTGGATTGTTATGGCGGAGTGCCCAGAAAAGCCCCCGGCTACCCCCTTCCCCCGCTGACACCTGAGGATGCTTCTCTGAACTGTGGGCCGGCTGATAACATCAAGGACAATGGCCTCTGGAGAGTGTTCACGGAGAAAAACACTTTCGCCCATACACACACGCATAACTGATGCTCATAAAACTGATGAATTACACACACGCGACAGGTCTCAAATGTTTACCTTCTGCATACATGTTGTCTTGTGTTTATTTGTGCTTTTGTGCTATGAGGTTTTTTTGTGTCGGTTGTTTGTCTCTTTATAGGTGAGAGCATAAATAGGCAAACATCTGTCTCTTTTTTTCTCCCCCCCTCTTTCCCCCATGTTGTTGCTCTTTCTTCGAGAGTTTCAAGGCAGCGCCTGTAAACTCCGTTTAGGCGGGGTCTAAGCAGTTTGGAGGAATGTGGCCTTGACAGCTGCGCTTTTTAGCAGCGGCTGGCTGGCTGCGTTCCTTGGCAACGCAAGGCCTCAGTCAATCGTTCCCCCCAAATGTTTGTTTGTTAAGTGTATGTGATGGACGGTTGTACTGGAACTGACTTTTCGATTGCAATGCAAATTGTAATTGACAAATAAAATTTGATTGATTGATTGATTGATTGATTGATTGATTGATTGATTTGACATGTATTTAGCTATTTTTGGAGAGCTGTAGGTAACAATTTATCGTGTTGTGATCATACAGTTTTCCTTCCCCCCCTCCCTCCACCCGCTTTTGCAGCCCAAAACAAGCTTAACTTTAAGGATGGCTAGATGATCTAAAAAGCGTTTTATGAAGTGGTAATACCATTCATACCTTTCCAATACAATTAATGTTTACAACAGTGTTGATTTATGGTATTTTGCTATTTTTAGAGAACTGTAGTTAATAATGTGTTGTGATTAGCTTCACCCATCCTCCCACTCAAGCAGCACAATACAATTGTTACTTTTACTGTAGGTTGGATGGTCTAAAAAGCCTTGTTTGAAGTGTTTATATAGTTTACACTTTCCCAATACAACTGCTCTTTTATACCAGTGTTGTTTTGTGTTATGTTGCTATTTTTAGAGCAGTATGAGTAATCAGAAAGTTTAGTTACTACCCCTCCCCCTGCTCCTGCAAACCAAAGGAAGGTTTACGTCATGAAATGTGATTATTTTCTGTGCATAACAATTAAAGAGAATTTCACAAATGTTTAAGATGTTTTTTATTTTGTTTATGAGTACATTAGGAAGCTTATTGTACAGTTCATCCTGATGTAATTGACAGTCATTGCCTGTATAAAGGTTTTGCAGCTTCCATCGCACAAGATGCCGTGATACTTTCCTTCATAAATATGAATAACAAACCTTGGTTCTGAAAGCTTTTTGATCTATTTGACATTTTACATGATAGTATATTATCCATATATTGATCATGATGAATTATACAGTGTTGAATTTTCCACATTGATCATATACTATCATTATAGATGACAAGCAGGAAAAAATGCTCTTATCTGAACTACTTTTTTGTGTATTATTGGCATCAATTATGGAGGAGAAGGCACAATTAGTCATATGTCTGCAAATTATCTAGATGTTTTATGTACTGAGAAGGTGACAAAAAAACACTGTTCGGTCCACAAAAAGACACCTAAGATCCACATTCAACATGCTCTCCATGAGCAATGGCCTCAGATTGGCCATCCCATGAAAATGTTGTGGCCCTCCAACTGCCTCAGTACCATATGGCTGTGCAATGTGGTCTGGCTGCAATATGGCTAAGAAATCAAGTTGGGGGAAAAAAAACACAAAATGGCAAATCATGTTTAGAAAAATGATATTCAGGATACCTGTTGCCTTTGTGGGTGGCGTCACAATTAATGTCACAAATTAGCTACCGATCAGTGTAATGGTGTACGAATATTTCTGTACATTTCAATTCAATTCAATATGTCTCTAGTGTAAAGAACTTTCAGTGATTGGTATGACTGGAAAAGCTCTACTAAAAATTCAGCCCATTTACCATTTATGGTAATGAATCAGAAAATGAAGACCAATCAAATGTCAGTAGCCTAATGTTCACAAACATGACACGTCAACTACACATATTTGTACTTTCTTATATTATGACTTAATATTACGTTTAACCTATAGCCACTTTTTAACACAAAATTCCCTTCCTGACCAATCCAGTCTGTGTATTTTGCATCATAAATGAGATGGAAAGGTTGTGAGACCTAGTAGCCTGTCTAACTATAACGTTTTGCATATTGAGTTTTTAGGGCTGCTTCCATCTCCCTACAATGCATCCTATTCAAATACAGAATTCATAAAAACTAAGCCACAATGTACTGCTTTAGGTCTTTCTGAATCAATTGTTTAACCAATGTACAACAGAGCGATTGTTATAAAAAAAACTCTGATGTTGACTGTAATCAAAAGTGACGATTAACACACAGCAGATGGTGAATTACACATTTTACAAGTCATTTTGTAAACATTGAGGTACTCCTGTGTAGTTTCCCAGGAAATTCCTGTTTGCACTGTCAAAATAGCCTCTGAGTGATTATCTAATTCATGTAAACAGAAGGCTTTGAGAGTTCTAAGTATCAATTATGCACCAACAAAAAGGGACAAGATGTGTAGACATTTCTTCAAATTTGCATACCATATCAACAATACTCACAGTGTCTTCTGTCTCTCTCCAATTCAGGTCTGGATCCAGAAATACTTTCTGCAAGTGCTGGGAGGGGTGGGGAGGCTAAGCATTTTACTGAGGGTGCTATGAAGGATAATTTGTTCTTTCAGTTCTCAACACACACAGAGACAAGCACAGAGCTGCACTCAGAACTCTGACAAGTATAGTCACCAATAAAGTGGATTCTGAATATGTGGCATTCTGCATTTTAATTTAAGCATGTACAAACATTACATATATATCTATAGTGTAAACTGTTACAATAAATCCACTGTATTGTTCCCCCAGATGTATCTGTTTATAAGTGGACGATTTCAGTTCAGAGCACTGAATGCATTACAAAGTCACAGACAGCCGAAATCTTTCACTCATCATCAGAAGTCTTCATAACAGGACAATCCGCCTGTTATTGTGGTTGAGGGCAAAAGCATCAATAATTCTGTCACTGTCCAGGGTCCTAGTTCTTAAAGGGTTGATAGCAAGAATAGCCAGGTCACTTGTTTGACTGTCCCTGCTGCTGTTTTTTACATAGTTCTTCAAACGACGCTGTAAGAGATTACGAGATTACAGAGATTACGAGATTACAGAGACTGGACTGCAAAGTCGGTTGCCATGGAAATTACAGATAAACGGACTCTGAAGGCAAGGAGTCTGACATACTTAGACTGGAAAGAATGACTGATTAGGGGAAAATGTGTCAGCAAGGACACGTCTGCATTACAGCATGATCTAAGGACATGTCAGCATTACAGCATAATCTAAGGACACATCTGCATTACAGCATGATCTTCTCCACCAATGTGATAATTGGAACGCTGATATCATACTGTGCCCGCCCCTGAATGGGTGGACAAATGCTTCCTATTTAATGTCTGTGTGAGAGAACAAACAGGGTTCTCAGGTACCGGTTGCGTTGTGTTGTTATGATAACCCAGTAGTGAAACTGTAAGAATCCCTCTGCCTTTTAGATTAAATATGGTAAAATATAGTTACGGTTTGAAGAGTCTTTTTATTACTACAGAAGTCTACAATAGAAACACCACATTATCAGATAAAAGAACCCGGGAAGACTGAGAACAGGGCTATTGTTTAACAACGCAAACAAGAAAACCTGCGCTCACAGTTCACTGATGTTACTGGTAGAGTTAAAGGTATGGATATCAGTTTATACAAGTCAGGGAATGCATCGTTGTAGGGCCGCATTAGAGACCGTAAGTCCTGCGTGTTGTTGATTGTATGTCGCTGTTCTTTCGTTTTCGGCAGCAGGCAAACCTCGTGGAGCTCTGCTGACAAGTTCTCCTTGGTAACTCAGTAATGACAGACTTAGGCTGGCAAACCTTTCAGTACTTTGTTTCTGAAGAAAAACAAAGTTTCAGTTCCATTAGCATCCTGTCTAAAACAGGATAGAATGGCTGTGTTTTTAGGTAATCCATGCTGTCTGCAGCTTTTCGTTCTATTGGGGCATCCACAATGAAAGGCTCTAGATGTTTAGCTGTTTGAGTCTGCCTTTTCTATTGGATAGTGTCTGTTGCAATTCCTGTTTTGATGCAAAAGGCCTTCTGCTTCTGTTCTGAGTGTCTCCCATTTTTCATCTGTGCGTTTTTCTATTATAGCAGTGATTACAGAATGAGCCAGGTCATTTGCTGCTACTAGATATAAATTAGGAGACTGTAGCTGATCAGACATGAATTTGGTTGTTCTGAAAATATCCTCAAAAGTCTTAAGATGCAGAACAAACGTCTCATCTAAAGTTCCACTGAGAGCTTTAGCCTCTGTCCTCCGTTTCACATTTTTCTGCTGAACAACGTCGCGCAACGTAGCCATAAAGGCTGGGATTTTATTGACAGTGTGTATGGACTCATACTGGCATGCCCAGCAGGTGTCACAAAGTCTCTTGAGTTCTATGCGCTGTCTTACTGATACAAGTTCCTATAAGCAACTGATCCAGAAAGAAAATTGTTAACCATTTGCAATGTCTCAAAAAATCTGCTGTGGCATGAACATTATGTACACAGTCTACCAACACAAGATTCATCTTGTGTGCATGACAGTGAATGTATATTGCTTGCGGCAAACTTTTCTTGCACTCTGTTGTTGCGGATTTGTTTTCTTATCATTTCAGCCATTCCATCAAATGCTAAGTATGTTCACCACGATATACAGAATAAGATCTTTAATATATTAGTGATCAACCTCTTTTGAACCGTGGACTCAAATTATCCAATGACATCAAGCATCTAACAGGAATTACCTTTGTTGGCTGAATTTTCATTTTCAATTTGACCACGCTGCGCGATTCCGTGACAAGCTGTGTAGCACAAACTTTCTACAACACCCTTCATGTACCTTCGGTTCTCCTGAACCAGCGCCAAGTTTCCTTTATCAAGCGTATTGGGTAGTTTTGAGCCACTTGTTTCTTTTAACTTGGATTCACTCCATGCCTCCATTGCAAATTAGTGTCCAGTGCTTTCATGATGGCTACTCAATGATGCATCTGCTTTCCCAGGAAATTCCTGTTTGAACTGTCAAAATAGCCCCTGAGTGATTATCTAATTCATGTAAACAGAAGGCTTTGAGGGAGTTCTAAGTATGAGTTATGCACCAACAAAAAGGCACAAGATGTGTAGACATTTATTCAAATTTGCATACAATATCAACAATACTCACAGTGTCTTCTGTCTCTCTCCAATTCAGTTGCGGCTTCGCCAGTTATTTTTTCTGAGGGCAGTAAATGCTGGCTCCAGGTGAAGTCTGTCCTCCTTTTAGAAAATACCAACAAGCAAAGCATCTCTACCCACGCTGTATTCCAACCACAAATATTGATTGAACCAGCCTGTGTTAAAACATCTCTGTTGCACTCCAAATAGAAGTGACGGGTATTTTTGCAGAAGTGTTCATCTTGGTCCATCTTGAGGACTTCTGCTTTGATCCCCCAGCTGTCCAGCGCTAGCAGTGTTGGCATTCTCTGCAGATGGGCAACACAGAGACAAACAGGACAAACAACCATTATTGCATGCACACACTCACACCTAAGGAGAACTTAGAGAGGCCAGTCATGTTTTTGGACTGTGGGAGGAAGCCGGGGTACCCAGAGAGAAACCATTCATGCACAGGGAGAACATGCAAACTCCATGCAGAGAGGACCTTCTTGCTGCAAGGCAACAGCGCTACCCACTGCTCCACTGTGCAGACCCACCTAATTAAGTTTTTAAGTTTGTTTGTTTTTTAATGCAGACAGATGATAAATTATTCTATTTATCGGAGATGCACCCATGAAAACTTGTCAAATCCTTTCTGCCAAACAGCTTTTGACCAAGGCAGTGGGATGTTGTGGGACAGAATCTCCCTCATTGTAAAAATTCATTAGATGCAATTTCTCTGCAAAGAGATATCAGATCCACAATATTGAAGAAAAACACAACAGCCACAGAAGCAACTGAATATAATGTTATTTTACCATATATTGAACCAAGATGGAAACCCCCAAATCAATACAGTGGTTCAATGCAGAGGTGCACACATTTTTGTGCTTGCCAGCTGATGGAAATATTTTACATGTAAGCCTACAAAGTCAAGCAGCTGGTTGGACTTACAATTGCTGTACCTTTACACATGTTTTAAGTTATTTAATGTCTAATAAGTAACTCTCGGTCTGTTAGGTATTGTCCAGTGAATATCAGTCCAATCAGCTGATATCAGGACAATAGATAATAGGGTGATTTGAGCACTGGCATTCTTTTAACAGCAAACTCTGCACACCTATGGAATAAATGAGTGACAACTTCTCTTCAAAGTATAAGAATTTATTAACAGAAATAAAATTAACATCCAGTGAACACCATTATAGAATGTTGTTTATCTTAATTAACACTATATTTCAATCAACAAATCCTCTCTACTAAACAAAATTGAATAGAAATAAGCTTTGTACACACAAAAGGACAAATTAAAAATAATTGAAAACCATCACAAGAATAATTCATTGAATCCTGGTTCACTGCAGATCCAAGTAAAAGAACCAGTGTTCATCTTAAAGACTGTGGAATGAGATCAAATTAGCTTAACTAGTTTAGAACATTTGATATGTGCTTAACCCCATTCACAATACAAATATTGTCAGGATGCAGCTTGTAGGCTGCAGTCTGAGCCTCGCTGCCTCTCTCCCTTCCCTGCTCAGAATGATTGGTTCCACCTGTCAGGCTGCAATCAACCCTCACTGCTCTCACCTGGTTCCACCCTTATTTAAGACTCACCTCATTCTGTTCTCGTCGCCGGTCCGTAGTGTTCACTCCTGCTCAGTCTCAGCCAGTATTCATTGTCAGCTCTGTTTTGTTGCAGTCAGCCTGAAGAACGTTGCTTCTACTTGGTTTTTGTTCAAGTCACTCCTCTCAGACTCTGCTCAGCTCTGCTCCATCGGACGCTCTCAAGTCCTGCAACTCGGTTCCACGCTCTCAAGTCCTGCAACTCGGTTCCACGCTCTCAAGTCCTGCAACTCGGTTCCACGCTCTCAAGTTCTCCAGCAATTCCACGGTCTCAAGTTCAGTTCCACGGTCTCAAGTTCTCCAGCAGTTCCACGGTCTCAAGTTCTCCAGCAGTTCCACGGTCTCAAGTTCTCCAGCAGTCCCTGACTGCAGACCACAGATCGGGGCGTGCCTCAACGTTGAGGGTGTGGCTCAACGTTTAGCCACGCCCACGTTGAGCCCCACTTGACCCCATTTCGGGCACCATCTAGTGGCGGAGACCATTCAGCACATTCACAAACAGCAATGCATCACTTATGGCCATTTTTTTTTTATTTGAATAAATTTTTTTCAGACAGACAATTCCACCAACTAAATTACATGAAAATCCCGATCAATACATGCATATTCATCAAACAGACTTTCAGCAACGTGTCTGAACAGAGAGTAAGCGTAAGTAAATAAAAGGACCATCAACTTTTTAAAAGCATGCATAAACACTTGGAACAAATTTGAAACTATATAAGGAAGGAGGTTGGAACCACAAATAAAAAGCTTTGATAATGGGCCTGAACAGAGCTTACCCACTCATTTTACTGAGGAATGGTCTTTCATATTGTTTTTCATCAATGGTTTTGCAGCCCTGTAAGTGCAGAACGGACAGTGGACTAGTCCGCTGTCCGTGCATTTAGTCACCGTTGGTGTGTCACCATCCAACAATATACTTATGTGTCTCTACATATCAGGGGGGGATATGGATAAATGGAATAATTAAAAATCCACAAGACCAAAGCCTAAAGCTATAAAACTTTGTTTTAAATATTGTTTTAGAGAGAGAGAAAGAGAGAGCGAGAAAGAGAGAGAGAGAGAGATCTATATATAAAAAATTATCTAATCAAGGTCACATCTGAGGTTATACTTGCAGGTTTATAAAATGGAATTAGTTTTTTTGTTTTTATTAGTAGTTTCTATTTATGTTCAAGTTCATATATAGATATGCGAGGTGCCGTTGGTGCCCATACTGATGATGAATATGCATGTGTTGATTGTGATTTTCTTGTAATTTTGTCGATCACTTTTTTTTTTAGTTGGTGGAATTAGTTGGTCTGTCTGAAAAAAAATCATTCAAATTCAAACAAAAAAACTGGCCATAGGCGATGCATTGCTGTTTGTGAATGTGCTCAATGGTCTCCGCCAACAGATGGCGCCCGAAATGGAGTGAAGCGGGGCTCGACGTGGGCGTTGCTCAACGTTTAGGCACGCCCTCAACGTGCCTAAACGTGCCTGGAGAGCTGGATGCCAGCTGCATTATGTTCCTGTGTCGTGGCTGTGAGGCCACAGCGAGCTTTCTGCCGTACCGCGGTCTATTTGGCTTTGTACTGCGGTCCATATGTGTGGATGACGAATTGCGCCACCAGGTTAAAGCTATTGCTCTGCTTGGCCTCGCCTGGCTTTCCGCCATCCTGCAACACAAATACTTCCACTAGCAATAATACCATAATAATAGATTTCTGATGGAGTGTTGTGCTGAGAAGAGACATGTGGATGGAGAGAGCAAGGGGCATGAAGGGTGCATTTGACTGGTTTTACAAATATGGATTTAGCCAGTCAGAGTGAAGTCAACTAGGTAGAGCCTCATACCATTACAGTACCCAACCCTTTTACTTATGAGGGAAATCTGGTCTGCCAACAACCCTCTACAAAAAGGTGACATCTTTGGATAATTTACATATGCAGCAATATCAACTACATAAAATGGTTTATACAGTGATGTTATGGCCTCTTTAAGCAGGGAAGATGATGGAAACGGAGATAACTGTTTGGTTGATCCACCAGCTAAACAGTGGAGGAAATAAGCACATAAAAATCTTTAACAAACATACAATTATTAATATGTAGATAAGATAAACTTAATTTGACAGGTTACTGGTGCGGTTCCAGTAATGTGATTTTATTGAGGATAAATAAATAATAGCAACAATATTGAATAATCATGAATAAAAAGTGAAGAAATGTACAAATAATGTAGTGCTGAGGATGTTAAATTATTTACAGACTAAAATGCTCTCAATAATAACCATTTTAGAAGAACTGGAAAAAGCTGCAGAAAAGTAGATACATGAATGAACTGTAGACAAGATAAAAAGGTGAGAAAGTATTTTCTGTATTGTACATGGTGATGTCAGTAGCCTAAATAGTCATATGAAGTTTACTTGTGTGCCTTCTGCGCACTGGCTTTTGATTGTTGCATGGAGTGCTTCTCACTTCCCAGGCTGGTGTGTAAAAGCAGAGAGGAGATGCATTGATCATTTTGCATTGCCCTTCAAAGGCTGTGTATTTGCACTGTGATCCAGGGACCAATTTCCCTTTCAACACTCCTCTATTCCCCTGAGCTGTGTGGACGGACGCGCTGCTCCTCTGTCCGGTTCTGTTTTCTGCACCTTTTTTTCTCCATTCTATGTTGGTCATTTTGTCAAATACAACTGCATTATACAAATAGGCAATCCCAATAAAAATGCTGGGTGCACATTAATATCAAATAGATGAAGTACTCAAATGACCAGTATGGGAAGTAAACATAACAATAAGCAAATCAAAATTAAGATTAGGATGTAAAATAGTTAAATTCAATTAAATTCAATTCAATTTTATTTATATAGCGCCAATTCATGAAACATGTCATCTCAAGGCACTTTACAAAGTTAAGTTCAATCATATTATACAGATTGGGTCAGATTATACAGATTGGTCAAAAATGTTCCTATATAAGGGAACCAGTTGATTGCTTCAAAGTCCCGACAAGCAGCATTCACTCCTGGAGAAGCGTAGAGCCACAGGGAGAGTCGTCTGCATTGTACATGGCTTTGCTGCAATCCCTCATACTGAGCAAGCATGAAGTGACAGTGGAAAGAAAAACACCCGTTAGTGGGAAGGAAAAACCTCCAGCAGAACCGGGCTCAGTATGAACGGTCATCTGCCTCGACCGACTGGGGGTTACAGAAGACAGAGCAGAGACACAACAAGACAGACAAAAAGCACAGAAGCACACATTGATCTAGTAATCTGTTCTACATTAGATGGTAATAGTCGGTGATCTGTCCTCCCTGGATGATTTCACAGTCAACAGAACGTCAGACCAGGTGTACCTACTATGAAGAAAAAAGAGAGAGAACAAAAAGTTAAAAGCTGAAATGACAACAGTCATTTCAATGTAATGCAATGCAAATCTGGAGAACAGTAGACTGGAGAACAGTAAAAATCAGTAGAGTGAGAAAAATAGGCCCTGATGTCCTCCAGTAGCCTAAGCCTATAGCAGCAAAACTATAAAGGTAGCTCAGAGTAACATGAGCCACTCTAGTTATAAGCTTTGTCAAAAAGGAAGGTTTTAAGATTAGTCTTAAAAGTAGACAGGGTGTCTGCTTCACGGACCAAAACTGGAAGTTGGTTCCACAGGAGATATAATAAAATAGTATGTTCAAACATTTTGATTCTCTGTGACAATTCTTTTATTCTGCTAAGTTTCATCATCATGACACACATTTCTTAATTTATTTTAATCAGCTAATTTCTCTACTGATTACTGGAACCAAATTTGTGTTTTTTGTTTGCTTGTTTCTTGTGCTATGAACCAATCACAGCTCTTAAAAGACAGCAGCACACCTAGCAACGTGGTTGATAGGGTTATGATAAATAACCCCTTATTATCCTACAAAGAAAACCACACAAACACAAGTTTAGACTCTTCTGCAGAACAAGGGCAGACCAGCCAAACGGAGAACCATGCTCCCTGAAAGTCTGGCTCATCTGTCCCAAGCCACCTCTTTCTCTCTGCCTTTATTATCACCTTCAAAGAAGGGACAGGAGAGATCAAAAGTTTACAACATGGGGGTTTGCACACAAATAGGGGAGCAAGTTTGTTTGGGGGTGGTGATCTGTCACCTGGGAGATGCACAGCTGGATAAGGCAAGGCATTCCTTATCTGGGAGAACCATTTGTTCTCCCCTGTGTGGGGTTAAAATAATAGAACATTCTTGCAAGTGTTATGGAAATATAATCATATATATATATATATATATATATATATATAATAGTGTAGCTTAAAGTAATACAGATGTTAACTTTAACCCAGTAACCTAAAGAAATGGATGTGTGTGAAAAACAAAGGGTGCATGCAAACTTCAGATAGATACCAGGAGCAGGAAGCACCAAGGCCATATGACAGTCTTGTAAGTGATAACACTGTTAAAATGCTTGCATGAGGGTGTATGTTGTTGCAGTCAAACTCCCAGGAACCAAGCTAGGAGATAGATTATATTCAAAAGTCAAAGGTTAAGAAACAGATGTGTGCAGCAGACTGAATGTCTCATGTAGGTCCAGCCCCGCTTGGACTTTCTGTGTTAAAAGGGGGGGATAACGTGTATGTGTTGAGACAGGCGTCAGACACAGGCAGAGAACTTAAGGTATTCGATGCTGTGATAAACGTGTAAGTGTCTCCCACTTTGGAATTCCAAATTGTAATAAATATATGTTTAACTGTTGTTTTTGCCTCTGAATTCACTGCCTTTTTCCTCTCTGTGCCAAAATCTTCGACCGGGTGAGACGAGAAGGGGTGAGGGGCCGTTGGCTAAACGGGCCTCACAGGTGCTGAACTCGATAACTGGAGCCGTGACCCGGGTTTTGGCTGTGAGTAAAAAGTCTGTTTGAATATTGGACACGAAGGAGGACCTTGCCATAAGCATCACGGGTCGACCCAAAACAGGTAAGGAGATTTTCTCTCCATTGGCAAACCTTAGTTGTGTAGGCAAATTTGAGTGATGCTTTTGGTTTTAGGGACTCTCTTCTCAAAATATCAGAGGCTGAACAGTACAAATAGGTTTAAATAGAATTTATGCTGAAACCGAGAAATGAGAGAATGAGAGTTATCTGTATGTCCACGTCAGAAAACCGTAAAATAAGATAGAAATGATAAAAGAGATAAAAGCCAAGAAGCCGTTAAGTTGTGAGGCTGTTGAAAAATAAAATAAAAGACAATAAAAAAGATAAAATTACAAAGATAAAAAATAGTCTCGGAAGTTGGTCGCTCCCTCTCCATGACTGACGAGTCTGGGAAAATTTTAACACTGAGGTGGAACGTTACCTCGGAGAAAGGGGACTCTCCAAAGAAACGTAGCGATAGGAACGGCCAAGAATACAAAACCATCTAAAAGTTGAGGCTAAGACAGCAAGACCTTTAAAGTGAGCTGTAAAATAAGATAAGAGATTAAAAAGGGGCCCCAAGGGAACATTTAAATTGTTCTCTAGCATCAGAACGGGGATTCTGATTGCACGACGGTTAGACCGAGGTGGTATTTAAATGAATAGTGGGTTCCGTCGACTACGGAAAGGGTAAAGAGGACCTTCCGTGATGCGCAAGGCTGTCTGTCTTAAATGTTGTCTGTCCTGGTCGGTTTAACAATTTTATTTTGGCTTAAATGGGATCCATGGTTTGAATGATTAGAAGCTCTGGTGTGAGTCTGTCTCTCTGTGTGTGCGCGGCTTCGAAGTCTCTTGTGTGTGTGTGAGAACGGGTGGTTACGCATGCGTATGTGTGGCTGTGAATAGCTTTGCACGTGTTCTTTTTGCGGTGGAAAAGTACTGAGTCAGGAAGCTGTGTATAGCCCGGATCATGGCGGGAGCTTTTGATCAGGAATTTCAGGACGACGCATGGGGTTCGGCCCCTTGGAAGTCCTTGGGTGAACAAGTAGAGGCGCTGATGGGTTTTGTTGAAACGCATGAAAAGTTAGATAAAAAGACCCAGTCGGCGTGGAGACAGAAAGTGCTTGGAGCCGTTACAGCAGAAGAGAAACGGCTGGAACACAGCGAACCCCTGGGCAAGTATTTGGTGAAACAATATGCTAAAAGTAAGAAACATCTTAATGATTGTATTCAAAGACAAAAATCTGTTGGTTTGTTGCATTTTGGGAAGCGTGATCAGGAAAACGCAGATAGAGAAGTTAAATCATGGGAAAAACTGTTGGTAATTTGGCAGGGTATTAAACATTTGTTTGAAACAAAAGAAGAAACAGTACAATCTCCTCCGCCATACAATATAAACACTACTTCTTCCGGATTGTATCCAGTTCTGGATGTTAGAGGCGGAGAATTAGTAATAGAAACGCTCCCGGCATATACTCCAAGGGGCGATATATGTTCAGATAATGCTCAACACCCGCATACGTCATTTAATGCACCACCCATAACCCTCACTCCTTTTAAGTCTTGTGAACCTTTTCTCGCTCGAGCTGCTCGCGAGAACCCGTCTCAGTCTGTTAACAGGCCTTCTTCCCCGCCTACAGCTTGTCAGATGACGAAAGCAGGCCCTGAGGAGCATGTGTTGCACGCCCAGGAACCTGGAGTAAGACCACCCTCTAGGGGCTGTTCTTCTGTATCTTCAGAAGACACACAACCAGCAACAGGTTTAAATCATGTTGATCTTAATAAAACAGGAACTAGATCACCAGCAGCATCGACTAATGTCAGGTTTAATAATCCACGTTCATTGGAGCCTGAGGTTAATGTAAAAATGTCAATAAAAGGGGTTTGGAAGGAGGACGACTCCACTGATTTGTTAAATGTGCCACTATTGGATTTCTCCTTAGAGGGAGAAATGCATGCTGAAGAAGGCATGGCAAATGATAATGGGTTATATCATTCTACCGAGGACACAGAATTTGCAAGAAGACAGAGGACATCACGAACTCGTGATGTGAGTAGGATTTTAAATAACAGCTTTCGCAGCATGCATCCAATGATAACTCGTTCTCAAGGTCCCACTAGAGTGCAGATGCCCATATTGCAAAATAATATGGGCACAGAAAACTATGTCCCTTATTCATTTGGTGATGTACAAGCCCTGGTGGACAAATTGCCTAGTATTGCAGCTGGTGGCAGATTGTGGCTTGCCGAACTTGATAATCTAACTAAAGGAACTAAACTGGCTTTGGGTGATTTTAGAGCTGTTCTAGGCCGTTGTGTTCCTGCTTCAACTGCAGATGACATTGAATATGAAGCTCGAACATCCAATATTGGAGATGAAACTTTACTCTCTTCAGTTATCACTCGTTTGGGGAACGCAATTAGAGAACATTTCCCATTATCAACTCCTGCAGCGGTTCCCAAGTTTGACTGGGATCCCTCACAGCATCCAAAGGATTTCATTACTCAAGCTGAAGAGAGTTGGATTAAACACACAGGGGATAGTTCTAACTTGGGTGAGTTATTCAGGGAAGCAGTCCTGAAAGGTGTGCCTCCTTTGGTGTCACAGCTGATGAAACAGAATCCTGAGATGCCTGGTTGTGAGTATGCCCGCTGGGAAAAACATCTTGTACATCATTTGCATGTTGCTCAGGATGTAGAGAAGAAGAAAAAACAAGAGAAAGAGGACATGCATGATCAATTAATTAAATTGCAATTATTAGACGCACGACAGCAGGTAAATAAACGTAAACAAGAAAAAACTGAACATGTTATGGTTTCGGCAGTTGCACCACCTGGGGCTCCATCCCCGATGGTGACACCTCAGTTTAATCCAATGCAAGGGGGAGGGATCCCCCCTCCTGTTTTCTATCCTCCATCTAATTACAGATCTGCGGGTTATGCGCGTGGATTCGGATGGCGATTTGGTGGACGGCGTGGACGGTCAGGTTGGAACCGTGGTCTGAGAGGACGAGGTGGATATGGCGGACCTGGGAGAGCACCTGTCGACATTTGCTTTAACTGTGGACAAATTGGACACTGGGCAAGGGATTGTCAATCCCCACCAGGAGGTGAGATTGTGCCACCAAACCCTAACATGGCCCCGCCTCCGCAAGGTCAGTACCCCCAGGTCGGAGAAAACTTTTATGGACAATTTTGACACACCCCTGAGAATAACTCCAGCAGCGTGAGTTCCGCAGACCCCATGCTGCCAGCGAAGGTTGGAGAAGAACACATGAACTTTTTAGTCGACACTGGAGCTACGTATTCCACTATAATCAATCAGCCATCTGCCTCTGTGCTGTCGACTAAGACTGTGTCACTAATGGGTTTCTCAGGGAAGGAACAGCGTCTGCCGTTGACTTTACCACTTCCGGTGAAAGTTGGAAACCAGAAACTGCAACATTCATTCGTATGGTCTCCATCTACACCTGTCAATTTGATGGGAAGAGACTTGTTGGTTAAACTGGGAGCCGCAGTGCTTTGTGGACCTCAAGGTTTGACTGTTACCTTTCCAGACGGTTCTTCTCTAGCATGCGGTCACACTTTCCAGGATGGACAGTATCTGGTTCGGCCCGTGGGGGAAGAGTTTGCTGACATCTACTGGGGACTCTTAACAGAACCTGCTGAAGCTGGTGTTCTCTCGGTGTTCCAGCTTTGGAAGCCTTGGATTCAAAGCCTAAGTTCCTACCTGACTCCACCTGATCCGCCACACGTCACTCTGTTCTACGACAGAAATCACGCAGATTGGTATGAGGAATCATTTGCTGCAGACCTTGAAGGTAACACATGGACAGTCACATCTAAGAACATATATGTGGCCCCTGAGGGGGTGGCAGCCGCGGTGATGTTAACTCCTGAACAGCAGCAATGGTATATGATGTCAGATGAAGCATTTCCTCATATTTCTCTTTCTCTCCATTCTGAGCGACAGGCCAGTGAATTAGGAGGGATGGTTAAGCGTTCCCTCCAGACTACTGATTGGGCACCGACCAGCGTCCCAGGTTTGCTGTTTTCAAATTCCACTAACTCATATCAGATTGTTTGTGATGTAACTGACAAAGTTCTTTTGAAACATGAGCTTTTGACTCGACACCATGGCAGGGAACGTACCGACCATCATAAAGCAGCAGAGATGTTGGATGCTCTCCCATCACAACTCTGGGCAACCAGTCCCACGGATGTGGGATTAGTTTCATGTGCTCCAGTTTCATTTCAGGTTGCGACTGACTCTCCTATTTGGGTGAATCAGTATCCACATAAACCTCAAGCGGAGGAAGGCATTGCTGACACCATCACAGGCCTTTTGACAGCTGGAGTATTAGAACCCTCTGTCTCAGCCTGGAACACACCCATTTTGCCGGTGGAAAAGAAACAAACTGGTAAATATCGCATGGCACATGATCTTAGAGCTGTAAATTCTGTTTTGCAGACACCTACAATCCCTGTACCTAACCCATATGTGGCCATTTCCAGTTTGGAGCCCTCTCAGCAGTGGTACACATGTATCGACTTGGCGAACGCATTTTTCTGTCTTCCTTTAGCTGAAGAATGCAGAGACGTTTTTTCATTCACTTATAAAGGTCGCCAGCTGCGTTACACCAGACTGCCACAGGGATTTGCCCTATCACCAGGTATCTTTAATCAGGTTTTGAAAGATGTTTTGCAGACATGTCCTCTGCCAAGAAACACCACCCTTATTCAGTACGTGGACGATCTGCTGTTGGCTTCACCAACTGCTGAGATCTGCCTTCAGGCTACAGAACTGGTTCTGAGACACCTCCATGAACATGGGTTCAAGGTCAGTAAGGATAAACTGCAAATTGCCAGAAAACAGGTTCCTTTCCTGGGCCGTGTCATCTCCGCAGGAACAACCAGCATGTCCTCCAGTCATAAACAGAGCATTTTGTCACATCCTAAACCGCTGCGCGTGAAAGACATGCTGTCTTTTCTGGGATTGACTGGTTACAGCCGTAACTATATTCCCGGCTATGCAGACCTGACGCAGCCTTTGAGGGACCTCGTGAAGGCGCAAGGTATGAAAAAACTAAATAATGTTTTGATTTGGACTCAGGAAGCGGAAGAAGCATTTGTTCTGCTTAAACAACGACTTGCATCTGCTGCTGAATTGACTCTTCCAGACTACTCTATCCCATTTTTTCTTGATGTTTCTGCAACCAGATTTGCTTTAAATGGCATCTTGTTTCAGAGAAGAACAGGTGAGAGAAAAATTTTGATGTATATATCGGTCATGTTGGATAACGTGGAAAAACGTCACCCCCAATGTACACAATATGCAGCAGCAATAGCCAGAATGATTCAAAAGACTGCACATTTAGTCATGGGACACAGTCTAACCATTTTGACAACTCACAGTGTTGTGGCTTATGTGAATTCACAAAGCTTCACTATGACTGCACTCAGACAACACAGGCTGTCCAAAATTTTGGAAGCACCCAACATCACATTTACACATGAAGGTGTGAACATGGCAGATGGCATGACGGATGGCGAACCTCATCAATGTGAAGAATTGGTTTCCAGGATGGAGAAGGTGAGACCAGATCTAGAGGCTAGTCCTATTGAAGGCCCACAGGTGAGACAGTTGTTCACAGATGGCTGTTGTTTCAGACATGAAAGTGAAGGACTCAGGGCAGCCTATTCTGTTGTTGAACGAATAGGCTCAGGATTTGTAACAAGGAAGGCAGAAAGGTTACAAGGACCTCAGTCAGCGCAGAGAGCAGAGCTAGTAGCAGTGATTGAGGCATTAAAGTTGTCAGAACAACAGGAGGTAAATGTATATTCAGATTCAGCATATGCCACAGGTGCAGTTCATGTGGAGTTATGTCAGTGGTTGAGAGCAGGATTTTTGACAGCGGGGGGTAAACCTATAAAACACGAGATGGAAATGAGAGAGCTGGCCGATGCTTTGTTATTACCGGCCAGAATTGCCGTGATAAAGTGCAAAGGTCATGATAACAGTAATTCAGCCATTGGATTAGGGAATCAGGCTGCAGACCAGGCTGCCAAAGCAGCCGCTGGATATGCGCCTCAGATGATGATGGTGACGGTGGAAGATGAGCTGAGAGAAGAGTTGAGCATGTGTAACATTAAACAGTTGCAGAGCAGAGCAGCTCCGGAGGAGAAGAATATGTGGAGACTCAGAGGAGCCTCAGAGCAGGAAGGTTGCTGGAGAGGGCCAGATGGCAGACTGGTTTTTCCTCCAGGTTTGAAACAGAAGCTTTTTACTGAGGCACATGGTGTTGGACATGTGGGTGTCAGACAGATGATGGACAACTTGAACCATTGGTGGCATCCATTTATGTCAGATATGGTCAAACATTTTGTAAAAAGTTGTACACTGTGTGGGCAATTTAACTCAAAGAAGACTTTGAAACCGTTGCAGGGAAGATTTCCTTTGATCATAGTTCCTGGCAAGGAAGTGATTCTTGATTATACAGATATGGTGACCCGAGCTGGAGGCTTTAAGTATTTGTTGGTGTGTGTGGACGCTTTTACAGGATGGCCAGAGGCCTGGCCTGCTAGAAGAGAGGACAGCAAAACTGTGATAAAATGCCTCATTAACCATTACATTCCCAGGCACGGGTTCCCTGAAAAGATAAGGACTGACAATGGAACCCACTTCAAGAACCAGGACCTGCAACGAGTGGAGTCCAGTTTAGGGCTCACGCACAGGTTTGGCACCGTGTA
The DNA here is from genome assembly GCA_037039145.1 of Fundulus diaphanus. NCBI lineage: Eukaryota > Metazoa > Chordata > Actinopteri > Cyprinodontiformes > Fundulidae > Fundulus > Fundulus diaphanus. The sequence continues at coordinate 11,996,690 of CM073125.1, forward strand.
TCACCCCCAGTCGCAGGGCAAAGTGGAGAGGATGAACCTGAACTTGAAAAATAAGTTGGCTAAAATCTGTGCGCAAACGAAACTATCATGGGTTGATGCCTTGCCTCTCGCTCTGATGTCAATTAGGTCTTCGGTTAATTCAACCACAGGATTTACTCCTTACGAGCTGGAGACGGGAAGAAGCTTTCCTGGGCCCCAACGTCGACCACTGGGAACTGCAAGCGACCTGCAGATTCTGACAAGTAAGGAGTACTTTTCACAGTTGCAGGCTGTGCTGGAGGCGTACACCAAGATCCGTGGACATCCCAAGGAAGGAGAAAGAGGACCACCACCTCCGGACGTCGACTGGGTTTGGCTCAAGGTCATCAAAAGAAAGTGGTCAGAGCCGAGGTTCACGGGACCCTTCAAAGTGATCGAGAGAACCTCACATGCGGTGAGGTTGGGAGGAAAAGGTAATACGTGGTTTCATTGGAGCCAGTGTGCACCAGCAGCAGAACCTCAGAGGTCGTTGACGGAGGTTCAGGAGGTTTAAAGGAGCGGATCAGCTGATTGGGCTCAGTCAGCTGTGAATAGAACCAGACTCAGGGTCACAGTAACACCCTCTGGTTCTTGACACCACAGGCAGTCTACCTGTGTGTTGAAGACCCAGCCTGCAGATTCATCACGTTGTATTGAGTGGCTGTGGGACCCACCCTTTTTCTACGAACGTCTGCAAGAAAGAAGTTGATGTCATTGTGAAAAAAAAAAAAAAACGAAAACCTTGTGATCATTTGTGGGATTTTCTATGCTTTTTATCTTTCTAGCTTTAAATATAACAAATGTTTTGATCTACTTTTTACAATATTTTTTGATCTTATATTTCTATAATATTTTGACTTGTCTGAGCTGGTACACAGTCATTAGGTTACGTTTGCTGGTGAAGGACCTTTATGGTAAGTTGGTAATAGTTTTAGGATTTTGTTCAGCTGAAACGAGGGTTTATTTTTGTTTCATACTCTTTATAGATAACATTTTTTCCGGTGAAGGAGCAAGTGTTTCCTGGTCTACAGATTCGATTTTTACATTTAGAATATTCTGGTTTTTGTATGAAGTTAAACATGGAGCAGAAATTGGGTACTGGATTGGTTCAGCGGCAGCTGACGTTGGGTTTATGGGTTTTACTTCTTATGTTGTGCATGCTTGTTTTCAGCATTGTTATTCGAGGAGCAGGTGCTGCTGATCCTATCAGGCGTCAGGAGCGGGTCATTCAGGATACAGATGATTGTCTGACTCAACATCGTGGTATTGAACTGCATTACACTTTGGGTACAAGGGTTGTATTTGAATTCGATTTATGCTCAGTGGTAGATTGTGGTAGTGACCCATCAATCTGGCAGGAATCTGATGTTTATTCTTGTGTATTGCCGAAGGGGGTTCCTGACTCCCCTGTACCTTGGTGCTACCGCTGGATTTATATGAGGTGGCACACCGGAAATGAGGCTGTTCCGGTGCGCCATGGGGGATTTGATAAATTATTACAACAAGCATTGACTCTTACCAAAGGCCATCGTCAGGTAGTACAAGGTGTTAATCCCATTATCTTGACCATTTCTGGATTGAACATTAATCCGTATTTTGGAGCATACACTGGGGTTTATTCTGAATATAGCAGTGGCGTTACTAAGCCCAAACCTTGTAGTATTAGTCCGTCAGGGTTTTATCTTGTCCTAGGAGCAGGTGCATGGGATAACGGTCCCGTTGGTTTAGTTAAACTTTCTCTACATAATGCAACTACTTCTGGTGTACAGATTCTTTCACCACAAGTGGGGAAAGCCTTGTCCTCTTCAGGAGGACTTCATGTAGATTATAATAAATTGACCCCTGGTAACATTCTTAAGAGTTCTACAGGGGATAGGAGACGCAATTTGTGGGTTTCTTGGATGGCTCAGACTGCCAGACAATATACGGCTGAGAGCTGTGTGGCATGTGCTGCGGTTAGGCCAATTTTAACAACAGAACCAGCACCTTTATTTCCTTTTGAGGATCCTACATGATATGATTGCATTTTAGAGTTGACAAAAGGCCGCTCTGTGGGGTGTGAGTTCTATCATGATCTTTTCCCTCCTATAAACAATGACACTATTCCTGGGCCGTTTACTCCTGGTAATCACATTAAACAGTATGTGTGCTTTAATTTCACAGGGGAAGGGACAGAGGATTTATCAACGTTAGGTGTGATTCCACCGGAGTGGTGTAAATTTTATTTTCATTTTCAAGGCATAGGTTCATGGGCAAGAGCTGGATTGTATTATTATTGTGGCGGAAGACAGTTGTTTGTTCAGATCCCTTTTGGCTCTGTGGGTGTGTGTTCCATGGTAAGGTTGGTGGCACCACTGTTGTTAATGGGACCTGGGTTAAACCAGGAACACTTGTTACATAGAATTAAGCGTAGTTCTGATTTTGATTTGGCACGTAATTCTCCTACATACATAGATTCGATCGGGGTCCCCAGGGGGGTTCCCGACAGGTACAAGTTGGTAGACCAGGTTGCAGCAGGTTTTGAATCCATATTCCTTTGGATTACTCCTAATAAGAACGTTGATAGGATTAATTACATACATTACAATGTGTTACGTTTGTCTAATCTGACTAGAGATGCTGTTGAAGGGTTAGCTGAACAATTAGCTCCTACCTCTCTTATGGCTGTTCAGAATAGGATGGCACTGGATATGCTTTTGGCGGAAAAAGGGGGTGTTTGCGCCATGTTTGGAGATATGTGTTGTACGTTTATTCCTAATAATACAGCACCGGATGGCTTGGTGACTAAAGCTTTAGAAGGTTTGAGGACTCTGAGTAAAACGATGCATGAACAATCAGGAATAGATAATCCTTTGGATAAATGGCTGACACAGGCTCTGGGTAAATGGAAGAACTTAATTCTTTCTACGATGCTTTCTCTGTCAGTGTTTTTGGCAATTTTGGTTACGTGCGGCTGCTGCTGTGTCCCCTGTTTGAGAACTCTCGCTGTTCGCTTTATTGTCACTACTCTTGAAAAGGGCACAGTTTCCTCGTCTTCTCCCAATAATCAGATGTTACAGGTGGGGACAGAACCTTCTCTACAGGATGTGAGATTGGAGTTGGTTCAGTATCATGGGGTGATATAATGAGATTTTTCCGGTATTATCCTGTTTGATTTTCTGTTGTTCTATGCAGATATATTGTTTTGCATGTGTTTGATTTTGTGATACTGCCTTATTAGTTACTGCAGTATGGTTTTTACATTTTTATGCTGATTATGAGTTACTCATTTAATTTCTTCTGATTTATTTCACTGTGTTGATTTTGATGTGTTTGACTTGCTAAGGTTAATTTTTGCATGCTTTGTTTCTGATGTTTTGCTCCAGTGTGTTTATCAGATTCACAGGGGTGTTTTTTCTGTGTCTCATATTCTTAGTTTATGCTTTTATATTTAGTACCTGCATTTTTGTGTGGACTCTCTTTGTGAGAGTCCAAAAGGGGGATTGTTATGGAAATATAATCATATATATATATATATATATATATATATATATATATATATATATATATATATATATACAGTATATATAATAGTGTAGCTTAAAGTAATACAGATGTTAACTTTAACCCAGTAACCTAAAGAAATGGATGTGTGTGAAAAACAAAGGGTGCATGCAAACTTCAGATAGATACCAGGAGCAGGAAGCACCAAGGCCATATGACAGTCTTGTAAGTGATAACACTGTTAAAATGCTTGCATGAGGGTGTATGTTGTTGCAGTCAAACTCCCAGGAACCAAGCTAGGAGATAGATTATATTCAAAAGTCAAAGGTTAAGAAACAGATGTGTGCAGCAGACTGAATGTCTCATGTAGGTCCAGCCCCGCTTGGACTTTCTGTGTTAAAAGGGGGGGGATAACGTGTATGTGTTGAGACAGGCGTCAGACACAGGCAGAGAACTTAAGGTATTCGATGCTGTGATAAACGTGTAAGTGTCTCCCACTTTGGAATTCCAAATTGTAATAAATATATGTTTAACTGTTGTTTTTGCCTCTGAATTCACTGCCTTTTTCCTCTCTGTGCCAAAATCTCCGACCGGGTGAGACGAGAAGGGGTGAGGGGCCGTTGGCTAAACGGGCCTCACAGGTGCTGAACTCGATACAAGCCATCTCTTGAAACAGAGTAAATGCCTGTAACTTAATGAAAATAAAATGATTACATTCACATTTCTCAAACAGTGGTCAACCTCACCTCCACACTAAGATAAAAATTGGGGAATTTATGTTATTTGTCAATCACCTCTGAATCTACAACTTGTGTTATATAAATTCTTTACACCTAGAGCGAGATACTGCAAGCCTTTTTCTTGATTTTAATGATAATTGCTTGAAAATAATGAAAAGCCAAAATTCATCATTTGGTGGAATATTCTAATTTCTCTATATGCTCCTATTTTGCTTGCAGTGACTTTGGCAGCTCTCCATTTCAATGAGAATGTGGGGAAGCAGGCCAGAAAACAGGATGGTGATCTGGAGTGGATGGTCTTGTACCCAAAATTTAAGAAAGGTGGTGCGGTACTGAAGCCAGTAAAGGAGTCACATATGGTTAGTGCAGTTATGTAGTTTGGAACAAGATTTTTCAAAAACAGGGTTGCATCCATCATCGTTCGGAGCTAGTATACATGTTTTCAACATCTATTACTCTTTTTATGTTTCAGGACTTAGGATTTTAACTTCTATCCATTTTGACATATCTGATAGGTTGTTATTGTCCTGTCATTCCAGATTATACCCGATAACTGACATGGTTTGTGTGGCAGATGAGGCTCAAGTTCCCTACAGATGAAGACATTCCACTTCCAAAAGTTCCTGTTCTGCCTGCTATGTCAGAAATGCAGAAAGTTGCCAAAACAGAAACTATCATTGCACACAGTCAAGATTCATCAAAACAACATTATCACATTATTAACACCTAAAAATAAATGTTTTTATTTTTGCCAGAATTTCCCAGGAAAAATACTTTTGTTCAAACTGAGCTGTCTACCCTTTTATTCTTAGTCTCTCCTCATTTCATGAATACTTTAGACCAACATATTCTACTGAAGGAAACACAGCTCTGAATGGCAGGTTTGTCTGATCTCTGATGCAGGGTGGCTTCTTCAGCCATGTCTGTGTAGTTGGAAGTAAATGAATCTGCTTAGTCTTCAATAAAAAAGATATCAGTGGACCCTGGAATTATACAAATGTAAACATTGTAATGAAAACTGAGAACAGCAAAAAACTTTCCAATTTTATGAACTATGAATGAAAATTAAAAATGCATTCTACTGCACAGAAATGAAATGGCTACACAGAAGTAATTATAAAAACTGCAAATGTTTTTGGTACTAAAATGAACAAGTAATGCGTTTTCACACCAGACAAAAAGCTAAAGGTGTAAAGTAATGCAGTTATTAAAATCTTTATCTGGTGGGTAATCTGCTGTTAGCAATAATTCAACCTTAGGCAATATATGTAAGCCTTTTGAAAACAATTTCGCATGTACAAATAACATATTGTTTCCATTGTAATGTATATTTTAGTCACATAGTACAGACCTTTATTGCAGTATATAGAAAAATAAAAGTAGTAGTCGTCCCCAAAATTTTGTGTAAGAATATGCCTCTGTTTTATTGGATTATGGATATGGTTATATACTAGATTATAATATACAATATGACCCATGACGTGGTTCTTTGTCCTCAGTCAGGCCCTGTTCCTGAAGATATTCATAAAAGGATGCTTGTAACATGCATCTATTCAGGCAGTTGGGCTCAAATCAATCATGCAGGGTGATGCAGCTCCCATCTGCTTCATGGAGCCTGAAGGAGGAGACATGGATCTTCTGGCAGCAAATGCTCTCCTACTGTGTTGGCATGGGGGCACACTGTTCCCATGTACACCTGCAACAGAAACAGAGTTGAAAAACTGACCATACATCCAACGGGACATTTATCACAAAAAGAGACCTGCACCTCAATACGAGCATATACAGTATATAAACATATACATATACAAATATATATACATAGAAATGCCTGTACAAATTCTCAGTTATCCAGGTCATCGCAACAGCAAACAGGCTTAAATCAGAGGCAACCAGACTTTCGTTCATTTTTTTTACGAAAACATTTCAACACCTATCCTTGAGTCTTTTTCATATATAGAAATACTGTCATTGCTCTTCAAAGGACCAGAATAGAAATTAATTAATACACTAAATCCAGAGATTGTATAGTGACCTTGGGGATCATTGGTGTTGTGCCATTAGGCCATGAGGGAGGAATCAAAATGGGTTGTAAGCAAAGGAATTTCACACATCCACACAGAGACAGCCTCTCACAGTAGGGTGCTCTGCTATGAAGCCAGGCTACACCTCTTTTTATTCTTGCCTGTGGACTCTCAAGAAGAGGGGCCGCGCTGGGGGACCAGCCAGCCAAGCGGGCCGCATGGGGCTCAAAGACTAACAAGCTGCGTAAAATGTGGTTTCTGTGAAACTCATTTCCTGCTGTTTTGTTGGAACAGCAAAAGGGGAAATTTTCTTCCTCCAGAGGACCTGACTGGGTTTGGAAAACTGCAGGCTGGATTGATGCTAACTGTTGCAGGAAAACTGACTTGAGACGGCGCAGCCTCCTTTCCTCACCAGGCCAAGCTGGGACTCGACTACGATCCGGAGCTGCCTGCTCCGACTGCATTTCGGCTAGCCCATAGCCGCATGCTCGCTGCTTTTCCTGGGAGTACTGCTTCCAACTGGATGCCCAAAGTGAACGAACTGACACAAAGGCACCAACAGCTTTGGCAGAGAAATAATCAGGGAAAGTTAAATGGGTTATTTAGAAGGTTCATTAATGGGTTATCACAGTGTTTTTGAAACACCTGGAGCTTACAGGGTAGCTCCCCTTAGCATTCTTCGAACCATCCGATTGGTGATGTTTTTACGGGTATAACAAACGTTATCTCCACAAGGGTTTTATACATTGATGGGATATTGATGTTTGTGTTTGTGTGGGTTGTCTTTTCTTTCTTTTGTGTGTATATAGTTCCTTAGCTTGTTTTTATCTTCATTTCACTTAGTAGTTTTAGTTAAGTTTCACTTGCCTCGTAGAGAGGATTTGTTGATTGAAATATAGCGTTGATTCAGATAAACAGCATTATATAGTGATGTTCTGTGGATGTTCATTTTATTTCTGTTAATAAATTCTTGAACTTGAAGAGAAGTTGTCACTCATTTATTCTATATGTGTGCAGAGTTTGCTGTTAAAAGAACGCCAGTGCTCGAATCATCCCTTTCAACTGTTGTCCTGGTATTAGCTTTTGGGCTGATATTCACCGGACAATACCTAACAGATAAAGAGTTATTTATTAAACATTAAATAACTTTAAAACAGTGCGTAATAGGTTTTGGTTTTCCACTGTCCCAACTCAGTCATTACACTTGCCGTCGTGTCGGTCAGACTCCAAATCTGAATTCGACATTCATTCCAGAGAGCCACCTGTTGGTTCATGTTTATACTGGTTAGGTAGTACATACATTACTCCTGTGAAGTATTCTAGTATTTCTTCCTGTTTCAAAAAGGCTTCTTCTGCCATTACTAAGTAGATGGAAAGTAGATGAAAGCTTGGTTCCAGCCTGCACACATGTTGGTGGGCCTACAATGTGAAATTCCACACAGGCCCTTGGTCGCTTCATCCCTCAGTGCAGACCCTCTTGGCTGGAGAGGCCTGGGGAAAAGAGAGAGCACCTCTCCTGTGCTGCTGGCAGGTAGCAGACAGAGACCTGTGGGAACGTGGAGCATGGCTTTATAGAATTTCAGTTAGACATGCTGCTGTTAGAGGCAGAAGCCCTACATGCAGTACAGGTCACGAACCAAGAAAGCTCGGTTACATTACTAATTGAAGGGTTAGGGTCACATTGCAGCATGCTGTTTACAGAAACAAAGCTGCAGATACTGGGGACTCTGCTTTTGAGCAAGAGGAGCCAACAATTTTAAGAACACATCATAAGAAGAAAAAAAAACAGCTATTAACGTTTTTTTTGGGAAGCTGTGTCTGTTACTGTTGTGTGTAGAAACCAGTGTGTGGATGTCTAGAGAGCCAGGAGAGTGACGTAAACGGCAGATGAATATTTTGAATGTTATTGCACTTACAGGTAACAAAACCCAATAAAATGGACACTAACTGGTCCGCAAACCGTTTTTATACTTTAACAAAAAGTCAGTTCTACAATTATCTGTTTGCACATTACCACAACTGTGCACAACACTGCGTTTGGGATCAATAAATTAATTATGAATTCAATGGAGTTGATTAAACATCCTCTCTATGTTTGCAGCATTCCTCTTTGTGGTATTCTGCAGGGGTCACACAAGAGCTGGCAATTCCTTAAAACAATTAAATTATAGTTTATTTATTTGAAGGATTAAAAAAAACTTGAAATAGTAACTGTGTTGATCTCATAATAAAATGCAATCAGATAAATAAAAGCTGTGCTTTTCAAGGAAAACGGTTGTTCCCCTCCATTTGGCTTCCTGATGCATGGTTCACTAAAGCTTGTGTATTCTCCCTGAAGTTAGGTTTCACATTTGCATATGAATGCAAACAGGCATATGTGACAACAAGCTCAGATGTGGTGACCTCCTACACAGTCTCACTAGGGAGTCCATGATGAAAATGTACACATGATGAATCAAAGGCACTAAAGCAAAACATGCAACATGTCCATTAAAGCAGTCTTCAACAAGCCTTCCCACAGATGGAGTTAAAAGGTGAATCTGACATTTTTAGTTTGACATGAAAATTCTTGTAAACTTACCAGGACGCTGTACACTCAAACAAAACTTTTTCACTTATCAAAGAAAGCAGGCTATTTAACAAAGCTTAAATCTGATGGAAATGACAGACTCTTAGTCTACATACAGCTGACAAACTAACCATAACAAACTAAAATGCAGATCAAACACAAATTCCAACAGTTAATCTGTCCTTCCTCCATCCATCTGTCCATTTTTCTGTCCAGTTTAAGACTGCAGGGTGATGTAGACCAAAACAACAACAACTGCACTCTGGACAGGCCCAGAACACAGGCGCCTATCCTGTGTCTGGAGACTTTTACATATTTTTTCTTTCTAAATTCTTCACATTATTCTGCTATTTCAACCATGCTAATTGACAGCAGATGTTTAGTGGAAGTTAACCAATTTTTATATGCATCTTATTGCACATTGACAATTCTGCATCAATAACTAAAAGTAAAGCTGAACAGTTGGGGTAACACTCATCGAAACGGGAAAACAGAACTTCAGTTGAGAACAACACAGCAGCTGTTCCACTGCCAAGTTATTGTATTTAATGAAAATATCAGCCTTCCATCCGCTGCTTCTCTGAAGGGTGAGAACACCAATGTGCTTTGGCGTTTCCCAAGATATTGTTGCAACAGATTTTAATAAATTAAAAGTCTATGATATTTCTTGTCAAATATAAGTCTGTTTTACAACATGCTATGTAACATTTCACTTCATATGGTGAAGTAGGTGTACCATATTATTAGGAGACCCAGATGTGCACATGTAATGGTTATAAAAAGAAAGATTCAGAAAGTAAGAAAAAATGTTAGCAAAAGTATATTATTGTATTATCATTTGGAAATTTCATATTCTTTTATGATTTCAGCACATGGAAGATGTATATTTGAAAGAACACCGTACTTAATGTCTCTAATGGAGTAAGGTTAATGGGAATCAGATGCACTGTTGATCGGGAGATCTGTGATTCTGTGATCGATTATTCCGGTCAGGCAACTCAAAAGCCATAGAATGATGCAGTTAAAACATGCATAGGTTAAAATCACTTTAAAATGCATTTTATGTAATGTTACTTTTGTAGCTATGGTTGTGTTTAGCACTTGAAGAGTGTTGCCTTTTCAGAATTTATGTTTTAAGCGTTTATCTGTAGATCTTGCCTCGATTGGTTAAGTCTGAACTGAAAAGGGGGAAGCGCGTTACTTCTGCTCGTTCATTACGGCATTGGAAACGACAGCAGTAACACCGTGTCCGTGTCGGTTTTTTCATTATTCCCCTTTTCAGGGGCGTAACATTTCTGGAGGCACCGCTGGGATGAGTGAGGCAAGGTTTGACTTCTGCTAGGACCAGACGTCTCCAGCTCTCATTCAGCCCCCACTTTAACTTACCCAGGTAGACGACATCTAGTGGACGACTGTGTGGTGGTTTGAGTGTCTACAGCCACCGGTATTGGCAATCTGAGGTGAACCAACGGCACCAGGAGGGCTACAACCAAGGTTTAGTAAACAAATTACCACTATAACAGAACACTAAGTCACTACTGCAAAGAAGATGGAGTCAGCTGAGATAGAAACATTACAACTGGAAATAATGGGACTTCTGTGTACACTGCCTGTCGAAAGCTTAAAAGAACTGTGTGATTTCCTCACCATTGCTGGTTCAAAATTTGAACATGTGAAAGGAAAAAACAGAGCATCGCTCATCTTAATGATTAGTAATCATCTACAAAGAGAAGAGCTAGAGACATTGGAGGATTTGGGAATGGCAGAGCTTCTCTGTTTTAAAGACAAAATAATTGAACTCCACACAGAGGCTACAGATATGCAAGAAAATAAAGTTGAAGCAGCACGATATGAAGAACAACTTGAATCTAATGAGACACAGGAAAATATTTCAACAGAAACCAGACCTTCCCATTCTCGTTTACCACTCCAGCCAAAAAGTACTCACGAGGAGAATGGAAGTAAAGTTCAGCCCACTGCACCCACCACCAGAATGGTAGCTTCAGCTTTAGGTCAGACCCCTCCCCTGTGGCATAAAGAATTCAAAATAGCTGGGCAAATTGGAGAACCAGGACAGAAAGATCGCCTCACATTTTCCAGCCTAGCACGGCAAATTGAACAAGGCCTTGTCAAAGGTTTTCCAGAAACAGAGATTGTTGATGCTGTCATAAGGGCTATTGTCCCAGGGATGCAGTTACGTAGCTATTTAGAGGGGAAAAATGACCTTACACTGCCCACCCTGAGAAGAATACTGCGCTGTCATTATCAGGAGAAAAGCGCGACAGAATTATATAAACAGCTGTCATCAGAAGTACAGGGCGTTAAAGAGACTCCCCAGAGCTTTCTTATCCGCACTCTAGACCTAAGACAAAAGATTCTGTTTGCTTCCCAAGAGTCGGAGTCAGGCTTACGATATGATCCAGTATTGGTGCAGAACATGTTCCTTCATACAGTTATGACCGGTTTGCTGAACGAAAGCATAAAACGTGATCTCCAGCCATCCCTGGAACAAACTGGTGTTTCTGATGAACTTCTGTTTGAGAAACTAAACATTGCATGTGCCTATGAAAGTGAGAGGCAGGACAAGAAAAAAATGAGTGCACCACAGCGGTCTGTAACAGTCCACTCTGCCCAGTCTGACCATATTGAGAAGAAAGACAGAGTAAGCCAGTCGAGCCACAGTAAAAGTCAAACAGATATTCTTTCAGAGCTGCAGGAGATGAAAGCAAATATAACTCTTCTTAAAGACCTCAAAGCTGAAGTGTCTTCTATTAAAGAATCCATGCAGCAACCCTCTTACTTACAGAGGCAGCACCCAAACCCAGTAGCAGGACCGGACTGCACACCACCTCAGTCTGCATCAGCCTACCACAACCCATCACTGGTACACGAGACTGCAGTACAGCACGGTTACCCTCAATCCCCTCCTGTGCAATACAGTTACTTACAGCCACCTTCACACCACCACTATTCACAAGCCCTTAGAGGACAACATGATCATGCCCCACCCAGTCAGAGGTATGGAGATCGACGTCCTCTCTCCACAGTTCCACCGCGGCCAAGGAGGAGATGTTATGCCTGCCAGCAGGAAAACCTGGAAAGCTGTATTCACTGTTTCAGATGTGGCAGCAGTGAACATTTCTCAGCAGGTTGCAGAATGAGGAGATCAGGCCAGTTCCGAGGCAATGCTTTAAACGAGCAAGGGTTACCCCAGCGGGGCAGGGAGTGACCATTTCATCAACAGCGCCCCAACTCTGTGCATACTGTGGTGTCGGCGGGATAAAGGTGAGACTGAAACAATGTTCATCATGCAAAAGTGTATTGTATTGTTCTGAGAGATGTCAGCATGAACATTGGACTGTTCATAGGAAGCAGTGCTTAACAACTTCATGTAATACAGTCCGAGCCACACCCCAAAAGAAAAGGCAAGTTAAAGTTGCCCCACTATTAGGAAAGAAATACCTGATTGACTGCCATATCCAAGGTCAGCAAGTTAGAGCTTTGTGGGACTCTGGCTCTCAAGTCACTGTAGTAAGTGAACAATGGAAAGCAGAACATCTACCATATGTGACTTTGAGAGACATTTCTGAAATCATTGAAAATAATGACACTCTAAATCTTATTGCAGCTAATGGCGAAGACATACCATATTTAGGATGGATAGAGGTCACGTTTAAACTAGGTGCAGATGACGTCCCAACAACAGAAGTTGTTGTTCCTACACTAGTAATTAGAGGTAACAGTCTTGCTCGTCCTATTATTGGTTCAAATGTTATTGGCCTGATAGTGGACACTGAGCTACAACAAAATAAAGACACCAGCAAACAGCAGTTAATCAAGGCTGTTCAAGCATCCTTTTCTGATTTTGAAATGGATGACGCTGAAGTGTTTGTGGCTAGAGTTGTTGCTGAACGGCAATCCATGGAGTTTAACGTCAAAACCACCAGAGGACAAGTGCGTATTCCAAAACACACATCAGTAAAGGTAGAGTGCCGCATCATGACATCCCCTTTTTCGGAGGACACGACTCTGATCTTCGAACCTAGTTTTAATCCACAGTGGCCGGAAGGCCTGGAGTTCGCTGATACCCTCATGAAACTACAGAAAGGTGCAAAACCATTCATGATTGTGGATGTGCAAAACCCAACAGACCATGACATAGAACTCTCTGGGAAGACTGTTATTGGGACAGCACAACCAGTCCAAGCAGTTTACCCAGCAACAATCTTTGAGCAGCCCAGCTCTAAATCTCCAGTGACAGTAAATACTGTGGGGGTGAAGGAACAACAAACCTCAGGTAGTGACTGGGATCCCCCAGTGGACTTAGACCACCTCAGTCCCCCTGAAAGAGATTTAGTTAAAAATATGCTAAGGGAAGAGTCGGGCTCCTTTTCACGTTCCGATGATGACATTGGCTGCATTGAGAATCTGCGATTGTCCATCTCATTAAAAGACACGGAACCTGTGGCTAAAACTTACCTCTCCGTACCAAAACCATTATATCAAGAAATGAAGAGCTATCTACATGATCTTATCACACAAGGTTGGGTGCGCAAATCTACTTCCCCCTATGCGTCCCCAGTGGTGTGTGTACGCAAAAAAGATGGAAGCTTACGCCTGTGTATAGACTACCGTGAATTAAACCGTAAGACTGTACCAGACCGCCAGCCCATCCCCAGGGTACAAGATATTATAGATGGCCTGGGAGGCAATTCGTGGTTCTCACTGTTAGATCAAGGTAAAGCTTATCATCAGGGTTTTATGGCAGAACACAGTCAGCCACTCACTGCTTTTGTAACCCCCTGGGGTTTATACGAATGGATTCGTATACCATTTGGTTTAATGAACGCACCAGCTGCCTTTCAGCGGTGCATGGAAGAATGTTTGGAGGGGATCAGAGACGAAATTTGCATTCCATACCTTGATGATATCCTTGTGTTTAGCAAGTCTTTTGAACAGCATGTTGAACATGTCAGGACTGTGCTTAGACGATTGAGAATGCATGGCATAAAGTTGAAGCCGGCTAAATGTGAGCTTTTCCGACGCGAGGTTCGGTATCTCGGGCGTGTCATTTCATCAGAGGGTAGTAAAATCGACCCTGCTGATACCATCGCGGTCAGGGCCTTGAAAGACAAGCAACCAACCACAGTGGGAGAATTAAGAGCCGTTATGGGTCTCCTGAGTTATTACCGTCAGTATATCCGGGACTTTTCTCGGATCGCTGCACCTCTTTATGACCTCATGAGCACTCCAGCAGATTCAAAGCAAAGTGATAAACATCTTACAAGAAAAAGGCGGAATAACAAAAAACAAACTGGAACCCCCTCCAACCTTCCCATTGTGTGGACAGAAAAACACCAGCAGCTGCTAGAGGAGCTTTTGGACCACCTGGTGGAACCACCAATCCTGGCCTTTCCCGATTTTAGCAAGCCCTTTGTTCTGCACACAGATGCTTCCAACCTGGGCCTGGGGGCAGTTTTGTATCAAGAACAGGAAGGAAAAATGCGTGTAATAGCGTATGCCTCCCGAACTCTCACTAAAGCTGAAAAGAACTACCATTTCCACTCTGGAAAGTTGGAATTCCTGGCTTTGAAATGGGCTGTCTGTGAAAAATTCAGAGACTATTTGATCGGCTCGTCATGCACAGTATATACAGACAATAATCCGCTCACTTATGTCTTGTCCACGGCGAAGTTAAATGCAACTGGGTATAGGTGGGTTGCTGAATTGGCAGATTTCCACCTCACCATCCGATACCGACCAGGGAAAGAAAACATCGACGCCGACTGCCTCTCAAGGCTGCCAGTGGATATTGACACACTGATGAAACATTGTACTGAGGAAATGTCATCTTGTTCAGTTCAAGCGGTTGTACAGTCAGTTGAGGACCCAAGCTCTCATGCAGTATGGTTCATGGCACTGTCTGCGCAGTGTAAAGAAATCAGCAGTTCACAGCATTCACCTCTCTCGCTGGGAGAGATTTGTGAAGCCCAGAGGGAAGATAAGAATATCGGCCCAGTGCTTAAGTGTCGTCAGTTGGATAAGAAACCGGAAAACAAACAGTTGAAATCATTCAGTACAGAGAGTAAAAGACTGTTACATGAATGGGAAAAACTCTCTTTGGATGATAATGGGGTCTTGCAACGAAAGACAACAAAACGGACACAACTTGTTTTGCCTGAAAAGTACAAGGCAATTGTTATGAAGGGTCTGCATGATGACATGGGTCATCAAGGAGTTGACCGGACCACGTCACTGGTGAGAGAACGTTTCTTTTGGCCGTATATGCAGCGTGATATTGTACACTATGTGGCTCGCAGCTGCACATGTCTAAAACAAAAGAAACCGAGCCGTGACACTAAGGCGCCACTAACTAATATTGTTACAACCCAGCCTTTTGAGTTAGTGTCTCTTGATTTTCTGCATGTTGACAAGTCTTCAGGCGGCTATGAGTACATATTGGTTGTGATTGATCACTTCTCAAGATTTGCTCAAGCTTATGCCACAACATCCAAGTCAGCAAAGACTGTAGCTGATAGACTTTTTAATGATTATGCGTTAAGGTTTGGATTCCCCCAACGTATTCACCATGATCAAGGTGGTGAATTTGAAAATCAGCTCATGTCACAACTGAAAAAGACTTCTGGAGTTTTAGGCTCACGGACAACACCATACCATCCTGAGGGTAACGGACAAGTTGAACGTTTTAACCGTACACTCATACAAATGCTGAGGATGCTGACAGAGAAAGAGAAATCTAATTGGAAAGATTCTCTGAACAGATTGGTTTTTGCATACAATTGCACAAAATGTGAAGTCACTGGCTTTTCTCCCTTTTATCTCCTCTTTGGAAGGACCCCAAGACTGCCCATTGATGTACTTTTCCGCTTGAGACCAGAAACAGGTACAACAGATCACAGGGAGTACATGCAAAAATGGCGAGAAGGGATGCAACAAGCTTATGACATAACAAGGAGCAACGCAAGAAAATCAGCTGAAAGAGGCAAAAGGAACCATGACCGTAAAGTAAAGAGCTCTGAGTTGGAACCCGGAGACCGTGTCCTGGTCAGGAACTTGACCCCAAGGGGCGGGACCGGCAAGCTTCGTAGCCATTGGGAAGACACCATCCACAAGGTTGTGCGCCGAGTAAATAAAGATGCTCCAATATACGAGGTGGTACCTGAACAAGGAAAGGGGAGACAAAGCCGGATACTACACCGCAATCTTTTACTTCCCTGTGACCACCTACCTCTGGAGGTTCCCCTGAAAGTTGCCAGGTCACAGAAGACAAGAACAAGAGAGACAAGTAACATTGGACCCAACAGTCAGCAAAAAGATGACAGTGATGAGGACTCAGAAGATGAATGGTTTTACAACCCATGCCCTGTGCCACCCGAGGATGCATGTTCCACTGCTGAGAAGGACCATGTTGACCTGTCAGAAAACCCTAAACCAACAACAGCACATCACGGACAAGGAGAAGGACAAGAGAGTGTGTTGCACCTGGACGAGGAGCAGATCACGACTGATATGCAAGCGAGAGATGGAGATAAAGTACCTTTACAACTTGACAATTGTGGAGATGGCCCTTTACTGCCACCCATGTCACCTCCTTCATGTGAGAGCCACCAAGCCAGCGAGCAAGAGCATGATAGGCCCAGAAGAGAACGGCGGCCACCAAAGCGATTTACTTACGATGAACTTGGTTATCCAGCTTGTTACAGTCTGGGACTTCCAATAGGATCCACATGCGGGCCTGATTCTGTGTACTATCATGGACCCTTTCAACCAAGATCTACGTGGTCAGATTCAGTCCAAATCTCCGCGTACCATCCTGTGTTTATGTACTGAAGACCACAGCAGTGTTATTGGATTGAAATGTAATAACACAAAATGGAATGTATCCTTGATTATATAACTGCGTGACTGTTTACTAGTCGGTCGACCATAAAAGCAGCTAAAGTTCAGCCTCTACACGCTTAGAGACTCTGGGTTGGTCAAGTGCCTGTGTATGGACTGCATAGATTTGGATTTTATGCCCTTCATGTTTGTTATCTACCCGCTTTAGTTTTGAATGTCGAGGACGACATTTCTGTTGAAGGGGAGTGTGTAATGGTTATAAAAAGAAAGATTCAGAAAGTAAGAAAAAATGTTAGCAAAAGTATATTATTGTATTATCATTTGGAAATTTCATATTCTTTTATGATTTCAGCACATGGAAGATGTATATTTGAAAGAACACCGTACTTAATGTCTCTAATGGAGTAAGGTTAATGGGAATCAGATGCACTGTTGATCGGGAGATCTGTGATTCTGTGATCGATTATTCCGGTCAGGCAACTCAAAAGCCATAGAATGATGCAGTTAAAACATGCATAGGTTAAAATCACTTTAAAATGCATTTTATGTAATGTTACTTTTGTAGCTATGGTTGTGTTTAGCACTTGAAGAGTGTTGCCTTTTCAGAATTTATGTTTTAAGCGTTTATCTGTAGATCTTGCCTCGATTGGTTAAGTCTGAACTGAAAAGGGGGAAGCGCGTTACTTCTGCTCGTTCATTACGGCATTGGAAACGACAGCAGTAACACCGTGTCCGTGTCGGTTTTTTCATTATAAGTTTTTAAAGATCACACTCCTAGTGTGAAGTAAGAAGGGAAGTGGTTCCCTTCATTTTCCCTGTTGTATTGAAAGACTCCAAAGATAAACCAGATGACTACACTCATACATAGCAGTGAAGAAGGTTCCAACAATTAAATCATTTTTGTGGCAGTGCAAGGTAGGAAAAAAAATGGTGATTGAGTGGCAGACAAGATCCAAATGTATTTTAGGCACCCTGACAGGAACTTATTAGCTGCAAATGACTCTAAAGATGGAATCTACTCCTCTCTATTGGTGGTTTTCTTTGGGTTATATTTTAATGAGTCTCATCTAAATTTGACAGCCATTGTACAGTGGTATTGAGTTTTAAATAGCGTTGTTTGCATATAAAGGAAAGTGATAAAATCTTATCTTGTCTCACTCTTGTGTGAACCAAATTGCATGTACCATCCCGTCTCGTGAGCTGGATGGGTTATTACATCCCTAGTTGGCGCCAAAAAAACAATTAGCAAACTGTCATTAAATACTAAACATTTCTACAGTAATTTTAAACTGAACTGATAAAAAATATATAACTACATCACATCCCTTTAATGTAATGTGAAGTGGGGGTCGTGGCCGAGTGGTTAGAGCAGCGCGCTTGCACTCAGAGAAGGATGCAAGTACCCGGTTCGATCCCCATTGCCGGCACTCTGGGTCCCTGAGCAAGACCCTTAACCCCAGATTGCTCCCGGCGCCGCACATGGCAGCACACTACTCTCCAAGGGTGATGTGTTAAAAGCAGAGAACAAATTTCGTTGTAATGTATGTTTCAATGACAATAAAGATGATATTACTATTACATAAACCAAACAGCAGGTGTCCGATTCCATGTCGCCGGCGGCCAGCATGGAATATGGCGGCGGGGTTACGTGAAGGAGAATCTCCGCCTGCTCAGTCGTGCTGCTCCTTGGCAGCTCCACGCTGTCGGTCATTTTGAATGCTCACTCTGTTTCTAGTAAGACATTTGTTCTGAACGACTTCATCTTAACACACAAGCTGAATTTCTTCATGCTCACGGAGACCTGGATCAAACCAGGTGATACCAGCTCATTGTCAGAGCACCTTCTCCCTGACTAATCCTTTCTGAACACACCGTGACTTACAAGCTGCAGAGGTGGGATTGCCACTGTATACAAACAGGGCATCAGCTGCCACTCCATTCCATTCAAGAGCTACAGTAAGGCAAGGCAAATTTATTTGTATAGCACATTTCAGTACAAAGACAATGCAAAGTGCTTTACATGATTAAAAAGTAGCTTCGAAATGCAATTATTCCTGTTACAGTTGACATCCCCTACCGTGTGTGATGTTTTAAATTGTCCTCTGAAGCACTCCAAGGATTTTATATCTTAAATATGGCTGTAATAACCCGAAACAGAGGACCCAGAATTCAGCCAGACAAGATCAAAAAGCATTAAAAAACTGTTTATTGAGACATAAACTGCTGCAGGTCGAGGGTGAATCACCAGCGTCTGAGACAGGAACCACTTCTCACACTCCGGAAACAAGGTGGGAGGGTAAGTGAAGGCTCCTGTAGGTGGGGAACGTCGCTGGTGAAGCCCAATGCGATCCAGAGTCATGATCAGGGAAATCATGATCTTACTCTTGGGACTGGCAGATATTCGGTGGTCGACCCAGGCACAAGGTCATAACTGTGATAGCAGAGCCAAGCAGGATGATCAGGGGGGATAACCAGAGTCCGAAATCCGAGAGCAGATCCAGGGTCAGAGCTGGGTGATCAGAAATCCAGAGACAATCCAAATCAGAATCTGGGGGCAGAATCAGGGCACAAAAAAGGTCATATAGGGTAGTTCATTGTTATTGTTTTGATGCGGGTTTTTCGCGCATGCGCGCCGGATTGGTAGGCAAAAGGCGAACACAATGGCAGACGCAAACAGCGAAACTGACGAGTTCTCCACGTATTTTTCTTCTTTAGATCGCGTATTACAAGATCGTTTTAAGAGTAAGTTGATGGTTGATGGTATCAGGTTGCCAGATCCACACAGCAAAAGCCTGAAGGGACGGAGCCAGTCTGTGAAATGCTGGCCAAGTGTCCGTACCGCGACATACAGCTGCCTTATACTTCGGTAAAGTTAGAAAGATATTCACAGATTCGGCTTTTCCGGATCAATAACTCATCGGCGGATGATTTATTCTACAAAACAGACACCTCTCTGTAACCACAGCAAGGCAGACAGTGAGCTGCAACCATCAAGGCAGACAGTGAGCTGCAACCATAGTTTCCTCAAAACGAGTCTCCCACCGCGCAGGGAGAATTACATTGGACCCAGGCCAGTACAGACAAGAGAGCATGGAAGCATGAAACCACTGGACCCGCCCGGTAGGTTAAAAAAAAAAGTTCACTACAGATTATTTTGGTGTTTTTGTCTTGTTAAAATGGTTGGGGGTGTCGGCGACATTGCAGCGTAAACACAGAGCGGCTGCTGCTCCAGGCAGCCAGAGAAGCCGCTTCTGCTGGTAGAAGCGGTAGCGGTAGTAGAAGCGGCTGCTGTAGCAGCAGCAGAAGCGGCTTCTCCGGCCCCTGTAGCGATCGCCACCTCCCCTCCGCCGCTATTTAAGTAGAACAATGACTAGAGCAGAATTAAGTTGTATTTACCGGAGATGAAGTGTAGGCTGCAAATTCTATCGTAGTCTGATGTCTCCCCCAGTCCATTGGTAGTGTCTGCCTGCGCTCTTTTGAAAATATCCATTTCTTTCTTCGGTAAACGACAGAAACGTACATCCAACGATTTGGAATGCCTCTCTGTGCAACCGGGAGCACAACATGTCGTAGGCATTGTTTAGATTCCAAAAATAAACTAACTAAAAGTACGCTCTAAATCACCCGTTTTGTCATGTAGTAGACGAGAGCAGCTGTGCTTTTTGCCTACCCCGCGGACGCGGATGTAGCGCTGACATCACGCGTGAACTACCCTATATCCAGATAGCATAAACAGTCAGGTCCGACAGGGGTTTCGCAGGCTCAGAGAATCAGGAGGCAAAAACAGGTCAGAAACAGCCAGGCAGGCAGGATACAGAATGCTGGATTAAACTCACCGGTGGCTCGTAATAATCTGGCACTAGTGACTGGTCTGAGAGCTGGTTAAATAGTAAGTGTTGTAGTTGGATCAGGTGAAGGCTAATGAGAACAGGGCGGAGCTGCACAGGTGTGTCAAATGGTGAATCAGACCAGCACTAGTGCCAAGATCATGACAATGAAACCTGTATTTCTGACCATCTGCCCATTATATTTTCTTTTACATCTTCTATACCTCCTGCTAAACCATTTGCTTCAGCTTGTAGTCGTCATGTCATCTCTTCCTCTACAGCTGATGAATTTGCTGCCGCCTTTTAAAACGCTAATTTTTATGCTCATGTTGAAACAACCTCTCTATGCCCAGAGGAATTTATTTCCTCTTTTAGGTCTACCTGTTCAGGAATTCTGGACTCTATTGTACCTTTTAAGTTAAGGTCTATCAAACCGAAGCCAGATTGCTGGTTGAATAACACCACACGTGCACTGAGGAGGCGTTGCAGACAGGCTGAACGAAGGTGGAAGAAAGATAAGCTGCATGTGTCAATGGGCATTTTGAGAAGATGACTTTCTGACTATCAAAATGCTGTTAAAGAAGCCAAATGTACATATCTTTCAAATGTCATCTCTTCTAGTTGCAATCGCCCTCTAAGTCTTGTTTATTACAATTCAGTCTATCCACTAATCTGTTGAAGAATGTGTCTAAATCTACCTGTGAGGAGTTTCTTCATTACTTTGTTGACAAAGTGGCATCTGTTAGAGTATACACAACATGTATACTTTGTTAAACATTCATCTACCCTCTGTTTCTCCTGTTGCTTTCAGTGTGTTTGAGCCAGTGTCACTCTCCCTGCTCTCTGATGTAGTCCAGAAGCTGAAACCTACCAGCTGTCCTTTACATTTTATCCCTTCAAGGGTACTTAAAGAACTAAAGAAGACATCACCCTACTTTGTCAAAAACCTGTTTAACATTTGCTTGATTTTAGGTTCTGTTCCAACAGTTTTTAAGCACGCTGTGGTCAAACCGCTAATCAAAAATCCTAATCTTGACCCAGTAGTTCTGTCAAATTACAGACCGGCCTCTCATTTGCCTTTTCTTTCTAAAGTTCTTGAAAAGATTGTTCACACACAGTTGCAGTTATTTCTGGATCAGAATCAAACATTTGAAACATTTCAATATGATTTTAGAGTGTGCAATAGCACAGAGTCAGCCTTGCTTAAAATACAGAATGACATGGTGCTGTCCCTAGACGCTAAAAACCTGTGATGCTGGTTATGCTGGACCTCACTGCACCATTGGACGCAGTTCAATCATTCCATCCTACTGGCTCAACATTTAGGACTCCAGGGACCTGTGCTACAGTGGTTCCAGTCATATTAAACTAACAGAACATTCTCTGTAACGGTTGATGACGTCTCGTCCTCACCAGCCTCTCTGACCTCGGGTGTGCATTAAGATTATGTTCTTGGCCCGTGTGGTTTTTTTCTTTATACATGACACCATTAGACGCTGTGATAAATCATTATAGTGTATTTTCATCTATATGCTGATGATTTACAAATCTATCTGCCCATGTCTCCAAGCTCTCCAGACACACACTCAATTCAAGCTTCTCTTGATGACATCAAAACATGGTTATCACTAAAATTTCTCCGTTTGAGTGAGTCCAAAACAGAATTTACACAATTTTCTCCCTCAACGCAATCAAATTTAGCTTTGAACCTCACTCCTCCGGACTCACACCTCAGCCATTCTGTGAAAAATCTTGGAGGGGCCTTTGACAACAACTTAAAATTCAATAAACAAATTAATTCTGTTGTAAAGGCAAGCTTTTTTCAGCTTCGCCTATTAGCTAAAGTTAAATCTTTTCCACTTGTGATCTTGAAAAAAAAAAAACCATTCACGCATTTATTAGCTCACGCTTGGGACTATTGCAACGCCTTTTATACTGGAATTAACCAAGCCTCAATACAACGTGTACAACTTGTGCAGAATGCTGCTGGCTCACGGTGTGGTTCAAAATTCAGTTCAAAATCTTGTTTGTCTTCAGTTCAATCCATTGCTTTGCACCCTCTTACCTGAGTGACATTCTGACTCTTCACCAGCCCAGTAGAGCCTTACCCTGCCCCTGTTCAAGGCCAGGCTAAAGACCTATTTGTTCAGTTTGGTCTTTTGTACATGAGAGTTATGACTCCTCTTAAAAATTTAACTGAATTGCAATTATATGTACAGTTGATTTGTTTATTTTTTACTACTATTTCTACTTGTGTTTTTAACTCTGCACATCACTATGTTCAATACGTGATCGTTGTAAAGTGCTTTAGAAATAAAATTTGATTGACAAATTTGCACTAGTTTCTGTTGGTCTTGTAGCATCTCAATAAAGACAGAAGGTCTTGGTCACAAAGTAATAAAATCTGAAAATGCTCAAAGGTTATGGATACTTTTGCAAGGCTGTCTATATTCAGGTAATGCCTGGCCCATCCACACTTTCTTCTCAGATAAGTTTTTCTATATTTGAAAAAGGAAAAGAGTGTCTGCTCATAGCCGCTGGCTGGAATAGAAGCATAAGCTGCAACTTTTTGTAGACTTAAGAGACTGTACCCTGCAGGTCAGCCTGGATAAGAAGCTTTAAAAGCTGTCTAGGTGGTTGGTGAATTAACTTGTTGCGGTATGCCATGTGCAGCTTATCCCTTACAAAAAAGGGAAAAGTCTTGTTCAGCTGAGTCACTGTTCAAAATTTTACTTGCTTGTGCAATAGTGGATCTTTTTCCTGGCATGTGGCACATTGATTTAAAAGGTAAACTCCACAGCAGAGCCCCAAAGAGTAAAATTCACAAAATAAAGACAATTTCCGTAAATTTTAAAATAAACTGTAAAATTGCATTAAACAAGCAATTACAGCCTGTTTCCTGAAACAACCTGATCTACTGAGATGGTTGAATAACAAACTTAAGATAGGCTTACAGGAATACAAAAATTACTGAAATGATAGAAAGAGTGACACCCCCACTCCCCTCAAGTTGCCAGACGTGATAAATAAATTTAGGAGCAGTATCTCGTTAAAACGAGAACGTTTCTCAACACTTAACAGGCCCTATCCAAGAGGTAATTTTGACTGATGCATATAAAATTCAATTAATTTACCTTGGACGTTCTCACTAAACATACTTACTGAGTAATTTAATTTACCAAAGTTTAACTATGTATTAAGCTTTTACTTGTACCAATCATCATTATCATTAAACCAACAAGCAAATCTTGCCAAGCAATACGACTGATAAATGAAGGAAATGTATAATATTACTGTCATGATTTGGGTTTTTATTATTTGCTTATGTTCAGTTTGGTCTTTATGGTGATTTTGGTTCTGGATTAGTTTAAGTTCTGTTTTGGTTTAGTGATTCTTTTATGTAATCGATTCTGTCTTAGGTTTAGGTTCTGTACTAGTTTTGGTTAATGGAATAGTTTGGGTTTTAATGTGGTTTGATTTTGTACTTTGTTTCCTGTTATCAGTTTCTTCTGGCCTGCTCTGTTCACTTCTGTCACCAGCCCTTATTCAGTTCACCTGCCAGCATTCTTTTGTCTTCCTCTCACTCCCCTTCACCAGTTACCATCCAATCAGCTTCAGTTTAGTTCCAGCCATTTTGTCTCCCCTGATCAGCTCCACCCATTCTTGTAATTAGTTTCACTCTGTTCACCTGCTCACTCCCCTACTTATATCTGCCTCTGTCTCCTGCACTCTGCCAGATCATTGTCTTTTGAGCCTTTGGTGAGTTTTGTCCAGCATTCCCTTTTGGTTTGTGCTGTCGACTTTACCCAATTGCCTCCAGCATTTCTGAGCCAGCCTGAACCCTGTACCTGTTTTTTCCTGCCCTGTTCTGACTGCTTACTCGTTTTACTGACCTGATTCTTCCCTTGGATTATCGGAGCTTGCCTTATCCCTGTTGTATTCCTGCCTGTTTTGGACTGCCTTTCGTGTACCGGATTTTGGACTGTAATTCCGACCACTGAGTTTTGCCTGCCCCTGTATTGTTTAAGATCGCCTCCATTAAACCTGCTTTTTCACTCATCTGCTTGTCCGGCCTGAATACTGGGTCCTCTGTCTCTGGATTCCTGACAATTACACAACATAATAGTAGACAGCTTTATCACAGAAATAAATTTAAACACTAATATTCATATTGCTAAATAATGTTTAATAAATGGCAATCAACAAGTATGAAATGAATAACAGAGGACACAAGCTTGATGTCAAAAGTCAGTAAAGGGTGATATAAAAGCAAGGACATTTATATCACTAACTATTTACACTATTTCAGGGGGCAGAGGGCGGAGGGGGCTTGAGCACCTGCCCCTTTGCCCCCTGGTGCCCAAAGTGCCCTTTTGTCAGTGTTTTTTTTTTTTTTTTTTTTTTAATTTATTTATTTATTTATTATTATTTATGTGTGTGTGTTTGTTGGTGTGTGTGTGTGCATGATGCATGTCCAAAATAATAATAATTTAGATCTACCCTGGCTGGTTACATGATCCACATAACGTGCCCTCACTCTGCCCTACTTTTCCTCTCGCAGCTCCCTTCTCCGCTGCCTCGCGCTGCCTGGTCTGTCCTGCCCCTTTAAATCTGCAGCACACTTGACTGTGCTCTGTGCTGTTTAACTCCACTGTCATTGGTTATACTGCTTTAAATCCCGCCTTCACTCTTTCTGATTGGCTGTTTTCTAGTGTGTCTGTGTGGGTGCTTGCTTGGAGCGGAGATTTCAGTTTTGATTCATACAGGGATACCGCGGCCGGTTACCACAATCAATACTAGGCTACGAAACTAGTCCCATTTAAGAAACTAAATATTATCTGCAGTAAAATAGGTGAAAGCTGCTGAGTGCAGTTCTGTAAAGAAGCAGGCGGGAGAGTTTTGATTTATGGAACTTGTAAGTAACCAACATTAGCATCTCAAAATAGCATCTAATTCTGAAGTAGAATGCATTTATCAACAGAAACCTAATCTGTTTTCTAAAACTAAATATTCTGTGCCAGGCAGGAGTTCTGAAGACTGCTGGAAAGATGGAAAAGCAAAGACTGTAAGCTTAGACTATTAAAAATTCAGATTCTTAGCCACAGCTGCCTGAAAAAGAAAAGGTGAGGGTTTCCCTTTTACCAATATTTCGTTGTCATTATTGCTTTCATTTTTTGTTGACCCTTTGATGCAGTTCAGGTATAAATAGCAGGTGATATTTCTTTTACATGATATACAACACAACAAGACTATATGCTGCCTAAACAACTGCTATATTTTGTTTAGACTTTTGCTTATTTATAATAGCATAATTAGGATTTCACAAAATGATAGTGCTATTTATTTCTCTATTTTTACTTCTAGAATTAGAATTACGACAAATAATTATCGTACAAAGCTTTCCACACTGTCCATTAGTAAATTAATACAAACCAGGGTCAGAGCTAGACATTCTTATCATCAGGGGCTTAGCCCAAAAAATATTACTTCATTACGAGGGTAATTTGGTACACCAAAAAAGTAAAAATGATTTAATCTGTTGATGTTGTCGTAAAATGTATTTAATATAGGCCTTAACATATCTTAACGTTTAATCTGCTGTTCTTTAATAGTCTTACTAGTATATACCAATAGTATGTTGTTCTCATTTGAGTGATGAAATGGACAACCACTCATGTAACAGATCAGTTTTAGTGTCACTAATCTTACTCAAAGTACTGTATTGGGTCCTCCATGCTCCTTATGTATAAAGGTTTACTGCACATTTAAACATTGAAATCTCACTATTGTTAGGGAAATAATTAGTTGTCTCAGAGGATGTATGTAAGGAGAAGCTGTTGTCTACACTTCAGATATATGATGTAAGAAATGTGTTTGGAATGTTAAGATAAATTACATAAAATGGGCTAAGGAGAACATCTACAACCCAGTTGTACATTTGTTGAAGTTTGAATTTAGTATTTGAAATGCTGTCAGTGTCAGTGACACTTCTACTTCCAGTGCAAAGTAAATACAGTACATGTATTTGCAGTCCCTTGAATGTATAATTTTGCTGTTTTATGATGCAGACAGAGTATCTTAGATTAAAAAAAAAAGGGTGGGGTTTATCTCTCCACATTTCCATATCTTCAAAAGAAAATAGAGGATATATCTAGATAACAGACATATTTTGAATATATTTGGTTTAATTGATAAGTTTTTACCATCTGTCTCTGTTGCTGGTAAGTTCAAATGCAAACTTTTTCAAAGTGGGAAAAAAGTCCCAATTCAACATTTATCAGATCGGGAGCTGCTTTATAATTTATAATAATAATTGAACTTTATTGATCTCACAATGGAGAAATTCACTTATGCATCTTTACCCATCCCCTGGGGGAGCACTGGGCTGCCACTGTGCGGTAACCTGACTCACGGCAGATGTATGTCGCTCCGCGTAGCTTCACTCACATATGTGAGTGAACTCACGTACATCTGGCGTGAATCAGGTTACCTGTGCGGTGCCAGGGGAGCAATGGGGGGTTAAGGGTCTTGCTCAGGGACCCAGAGTGGTAGTCTGTGGGAGTTGAACTCAGAACCTCTGGGACCCAAGCTCAATGCTCTAACCACTAGGCCACCAGATTAACAAAAAGCATCTGGTGTGTGTCGTGCTTATAAAATTTGTATAAATGTAGCAAGAAATACTGCTTTTTTCTTTAGACAGAAGAAACGCGCCCTGACGCTCAAGTCAAGCATAAAGAAATAGGAGCATGCATACTGCGTAGGACCAATGATGTCAGACCAATGAAGTGTCCCTAGGGTTGAAGTTTAAATTAAACCTACACCCTTGATTCCATGTTACATTCTTCATAGTATAGGTTGGTACATTTCAGCCGGATGTATAGCAAGGTATGTTTCTGTATCGTGTTTTAAATCCGTGGCCCATGTGCCCTCTTTTAACTTTGAGCACCTGCCCCTCCAACGGTCTCTGCACGTCCCTGCACTATTTACATTGAGGCTGTTGTGCCATGATGTTAAAGCCATGATGAGAAAAATGAAGTCAGATAGAATTCTGAACATGTAACCGAAAAACAACTCAAAAGTGGGCTGTCAGCAGAGGAATTTCACACTTCCAGAGAGATAGCCCTCTCCGCAGGGTGCGATCAGTGCAAAAGCTTCCTCCCACAGACTATACCCCTCAGTTTCTTCTACACTTTCTTCCTGGAACCTGGAGGAGAGGGGGTGGCTGGGACCGGCCAGCCATGCCCTGCGAGCCACATGGGACTCAGAGTCACACTTCTTCTGTCCGGGACCAGACCACGCACCATGCAGGCCTCACGAGGCTCGAATGCCCACAAGCCGCACAGAACAGGCCCCCTGTGAAACTCATCTCCCCCTCGCTTCAATGTAGTGACAAAAGGGGGGGGGGGGAATTATCGTCCGACTAAGTTCGGAGATTCACCGACTACAATCAGAAGCTAAGTTGCAGTCTAACTTCTGCGCAACCAGACGCTGAAGAATGCCAATATAGCTTTGTTTATTTTTGTCAGCTGTTGCAGGAAAGCGGACTCCAAACGACGCGGATTGATCACCTTCCCCCACTTACCCCAGCTGAGAGCAAAAAGGAGCTGAAATCGCAACTGCAACCGGGTCAGAGACTGCATGCAGGACCTCGGAGCTGCCTGTGACTAGCTCATGGCCGCATGTCTGCTGCTGCTACCCCTTTCGGCAGCGGGCTAGCGGGCTAAGAACCAATGTATCCTCTGCTTTCCCCTGCTCTGTTCCTTGGATGGCCGAAGTGGACTGAACTCACACGAGGCACCGACAGGTCTGGCAGGATTGAGGCAGGGAGAGTTACATTGTTTGTTGGAAAGCTTGTGTAATGCGTACATGGTGTTTTTAAACACAAAGAGCTAACGGACTTAGCTCATGCTAGCATTCTGTATCAGGCCATTGCTGATATTATTCGAGTGTGTTTTTATGGTTATAACAAATTTTATCTCCACAAGGGTTTCATGCATTGATGGGACATTTATGTTTATGTTATCCGGCTCACTCATTATGACGAAAAATAAGGCCGAAGCTTTTAAAGTTAGCACCGAAAATCCGCTAGACAAAATGCTATTTAGCTCCCGGTGACTTCCGGTTATTCAATTACGGTCGTTTCAAGCATAAGGCTTTTTTGTTTCAATCCGCCATCGTTCGATAGTGCTATGAGGGTTAATATGGAATATTAATCTTGATGTAAGGGCGTTTTAACTTTAGGATTAGCCGATTTTAGCGACCGATCGTTACAGCGACCCCTAGACTGTCTGAGGTATAATTGCATTAATAAAATCGAGCGTCCCAAAAGTTAATGATTTTACTGAGCAAATAATAATAATAATAATTTTTATTATTATTATTTCCTCAAATAATATTTTGTGTAACTGGGATTTGCACTGCGAATGGGTTGGAAGACATACCAAATGTTGTTCTGAATTAGTGAAGCTAATTTAAGCTCCATGATCTTTAAGGTAAACTTTGGTTCTTTAACTCAAATAAAATGTTACTTCTTCAAATAATGTTTTGTTTAACTCCTGCATTGTGAATGGGTTGAAACCATTGTTCTAAATTAGTTAAACTAATTTAAGCTCATTCCATGTTCTTTAAGTCAGATCTGCAGTGAACCAGGATTCACAGAATTATTCTGATGATGATCAACCACTTTTGTTTTGTCTTTTGTGTTCTTTTGTATGTACATAGTTCCTTAGCTTAGCTTCTTTTTATCTTAATTTTGCTTAGTAGTTTAATTAAGTTTCACTAGCCTAGTAGAGAGGATTTGTTGATTGAAATATAGTGTTAATTCAGATAAACAGCATTATATAGTGATGTTCTCTGAATGTTCATTTTATTTCTGTTAATAAATTCTTGAACTTGAAGAGAAGTTGCCACTCCTTATTCTATGTGTGTGCAGACTTTGCTGTTAAAAGATCGCCAGTGCTGGAATCCCTTTCAATATTGTCCTGATATCAGCTTAAGAGCTGATATCCACTGGACAATACCTAACAGAGAGTTATTTATTAAACATTAAATAACTTTTAAACAGTGTATAATTGCACCGCACATAGCTTTGCACATCTGCTGTATGTTTCTGAGGTATTAGGTGCAGGCTCTCTGCACCTGGCATTGCCTTCTTTTTTGAGGTTGGTGCACACTTGTGTCCTGATGTCTTAGATGACCCCCTTGTTCTACCTGCCTGGATGGCTGTCTCCCCAAATTCAGCTCAAAGCTCCTCTCCCAGCTTCTGCAAACCTCTGTTGCGAGATATTGGTGCCAGTGCACTTGTGGAAGACAACTTGGGCAGTTACTCCTGCAAGGTCCAATATGTTATAGAACCCAGCATCTCCATGCACCACCATCCCTTTTCTTGCCATCTGATCAACAATGTCTAGTGGATTTCATTTTGTCATAATAAACTACTGTCCGGACATTGGATTTGCCTTCAGCCCATCAGTAGGCAAGGCAAATTTATTTGTATAGGACATTTCAGTAAAAAGAAATCACAAAGTGCTTTACATGATTAAAATATAGGAAAATAAAAACAGAATAAAAGCAAGTTGGAATAAAATGTAGAAAAATTGAAACAAAATAAAACATGGGAAAATGGAAACTAAAAGAAAATATTAAAAACAGTTGAACTACAAACTTAAAGGCATACTATGCAACATTTTTCAGTTAATTAATGTGTTCCATACCGTTTTGGATGATTAAATGAGTCATTTCAGGTCGAACAATGGTTTTTTCGGCCGCCCTGGGGGTCTGTGGGGGAAATACCGCACTTGCAATGCAAGAGCCCTCGGCTCGCACACACAGAAGTCTCGCTTTACGGCGAGAACTCCATGTGTTTTTGCCCTGCCATTCACTATATGCACGCGCGAAAGCAACAACAAAGAACCGCGTGTTAACGTCAAATAAACATGCAAGCATATCGAGTTTTAGTATTATTATTATTATTATTTGTTTTTTTTTTTTATGTTGGCGAGACGCTACCGCGGCGGCCGCGGCGAGGTGGCGGCTGCGGCTTGGCGAGGCGGCGGCTGCGTCTTGGCTAGGCGGCGGCGGTAGCGTCTCGCCAACATAAAAAAAAAAAAAAAAAAAAATAATAATAATAATAATAAAACTGGCGAGGCGGCGCCAGTTTTATTATTATTATTATTATTTTTTTTTTTTTTTTTTTTTTATGTTGGCGAGACGCTACCGCCGCCGCCTCGCCAAGATAGCGCTGCGGGAAGCTTGATGTTCATACCTTCACTGTGTTAGTCATTGTTTGTACTGCCGTTTTTTCCACTTTTCGTTGCGTTCGCCTGTCTGCTAAGCTCAAAACAACCGCGCCTGTCTTGATGGAGAAACCAGAACAGCTGAGCATCTTTACGACAGTGCACTTTTACTTTCGCCCTCTGGGGGGAGCCTCGCTGGAAAATCAACCCCGGTTGCATAGTATACCTTTAAACTAATGATGTTTCAGTAAACAGTTTAACTAGACCAGTCAAAGGCAATCCGAAACAAATGTGTTTTTAATCTTGATTTAAAATAACTCAGGTTTTCAGCACTTTTACAGTTTTCTCGAAGTTTGTTCCAGATACACTCCTGATCAAAATCTTAAGACCAATCAAAAAATTGCAAGAATTTGCATTTTGCACTATTGGATCTTAAGAAGGTTCTAAGTAGAGCTTCACAATGTTAAAAGGACAAATCAGCGCAAGAGACAAGAACATTTGAGCAGGGAATTGTCTGAAAACTGCATTTATACTCAAACATGATTTTTTCAGCTGATCAAAAGTTTAAGACCATAGCTCAAACAAACCCGAAAACCCCCCAAAACAGAAATCAAAATGTCAAAAAAAAGGACTCAGTAATGAGTAGCTCCACCATTCTTGTTGATGACTTCAAACAATCGTTTAGGCATGCTCGATGCCAGTGTTTCCAGGAGGCTAGTGGGAACGTTGCTCCATGTGTTGAAGATGGCTTCACGAAGGGCATCCATTGTCTGGAACTGATGTCCATTTTTGTAAACTTCCCTTGCCATCCATCCCCAAATGTTCTCAATTGGGTTTAGATCCGGGGAACATGCAGGATGCTCCAAAAGAGTGATGTTATTCT
This sequence comes from Fundulus diaphanus, assembly GCA_037039145.1. Classification (NCBI taxonomy): domain Eukaryota; kingdom Metazoa; phylum Chordata; class Actinopteri; order Cyprinodontiformes; family Fundulidae; genus Fundulus; species Fundulus diaphanus. Next base: position 12,028,329 of record CM073125.1, read on the forward strand.
CTTGGAAGAACTCCTTTGTCAGGCGGGCATTGTGAACTGCAGCATTGTCCTGTTGAAAAACCCAATCATTACCACACAGACGAGGGCCCTCAGTCATGAGGGATACCCGCTGCAACATCTCCACATAGCCAGCTGCTGTTTGACGCCCCTGCACAACCTGAAGCTCCATTGTTCCATTGAAGGAAAACGCACCCCAAATCATGATGGCGCCCCCACCACTGTGCCGTGTAGAAAACATCTCAGGTGGGATCTCCCTGTCATGCCAGTAATGTTGGAAGCCATCAGGACCATCAAGGTTAAATTTTTTTCTCATCAGAGAAGACAACTTTCTTCCACCTTTCAATCTCCCATGTTTGGTGCATCCTTGCAAAGTCCAAACGGGCAATTCTGTGGCGTTGAAGAAGACGTGGCCTTTGAAGACGTTTTTTGTCTCTGAAGCCCTTCTCTCGCAGATGCCGTCTGATGGTTATTGGGCTGCAGTCAGCACCAGTAATGGCCTTAATTTGGGTAGAGGATCGTCCCGTGTCTTGACGGACAGCCAATCGGATCCTGCGGCTCAGAGCTGGTGAAATTTTTTGGGGTCTACCACTTGACTTTTTTGTTCCATAACCCTCAGGATCATTTAAAAAATGCAAAATGACTGTCTTACTGCGTCCAACCTCAGCAGCGATGGCACGTTGTGAGAGGCCTTGCTTATGCAGCTCAACAATCCTACCACGTTCAAAGTCGGTGAGCTTTTTTGCTTTTGCCATCAGGAGGTCTTGACAGTGTAAAGACTTCACAGAAAATGACATGGAATCCAGATGTTTGCACAGCTTTTGGCTTTTAAAGACTATGGTCTTAAACTTTTGATCAGCTGAAAAAATCATGTTTGAGTGTAAATGCAGTTTTCAGACAATTCCCTGCTCAAATGTTCTTGTCTCTTGCACTGATTTGTCCTTTTAACATTGTGAAGCTCTACTTAGAACCTTCTTAAGATTCAGTGTTGCAAAATGCTAATTCTTGCAAATTTTTGACTGGTCTTAAGATTTTGATCAGGAGTGTAAGTGGAGCATAGAACCTACATGCTGCTTCTCCGTGTTTGGTCTGGTTCTAGGTATGCAGAGTAGGCTGGATCCAGAAGACCTTAGTGGTCTGGAGGGTTGATACCCTGATAACAAGTCTGTGATGTATCAAGGTGCTCAGCCATTCAGTGATTTATAGTACTTTAAATTTAGCTGTGTGTCATCTGCATAGTTATGGTAGCTGATGTTGTTTTTTTATGATCTGAGCTAGAGGGAGCATGTAGATATTGAATAGGAAGGGACCCAGGATGAACCCTTGAGGAACCCCACATGTGATTTTTGTCATCTCTGATGTAAATTTACCTACTGACACAAAAACGTCCCTGTCCTTTAAGTAGGATTTAAGCCAATCAAGTGCTGTACCAGAAAGGCCGACCCAGTTTTCCAGGCGTTCTAACAGAATGGAGTGATCGACAGTATAGAATGTTGCACTGAGGTCCAATAATACCAGCACTGTGGTTCAAGTCGGTGTGTCATGATCTCGGGACTGATACTGGTATAATTACTCACACAACACACCTGATCAGCTCCACCCCGTTTCTCATCACCTCTCATCTTATCCACCAGCTCCTGTCAGTATTTAACCAGTCCTTAGACCAGACATCAGTGCCAGATTATTTCGAGCTTTTTGTGAGACTTATTCCAGCATTCTTCTGATTCTGATTACCTGATCCTGACCTGTTCTGTTTCCCGACCTCTGAGCCTGCTTTTTCCCGCCTGACCTAATTGCCTGATCTCTGCCTGCTTGTGTACCGAACTGGACCTGCTTCTTGACCACCGAGCCTGCCTGTCCTCGTCTAGCCCGTAAACCCGACCGTGTACCAAACCTGGAACTGTGTCTCGACCTCGTCCTGGATTTCCCTCTGGGGCTTCATCGGACATCTGATCACCCGGCTCTGACCTCGGCCCTCGTCCCCGACATTGGCTTCTGGTTTGTCCTCCTGATCATCCTGCCTACGATCGTCTCCACAGTTCTGACCCTCTGCCTGTCCTCTGACCACCGGCCGTCTGCTAGAGTTCCACACAGGAATTTCCTCAGCCACAGCAGCAGCCAGCCGGCTGGATCCTCAGCTCGTGACTCTTCCCGGACTAAGCACAGAGAAGGGGTTAGTGACTGGTTAGTGACGTCACTGGTGAAGAGAGCACAGAAGCGCTTGTACTTCCTGCGGAGAATGAGGAGAGCCCACCTGCCCCCGCCCATCCTCACGACTTTCTACAGAAGCACCATAGAGAGCATTCTGACCAGCTGTCTCTCTGTGTGGTGTGGAGGCTGCAGTGCTTCCGACTGGAAGAACGTGAGGAGAGTGGTGAAGACAGCAGAAGGGATCATCGGGCTTCTCTCCCCTCCATTAAGGACATTTCGTCCCAGCGCTGCATGTCCCGAGCCCGTAACATCATCAGGGACCCCTCACACCCCCACCCTGGACTGTTCTCCCTGCTGCCTTCTGGGAAGAGGTTCCGCAGCATCCACTGCAGGTCCACCAGGTTCTGCAAAAGCTTTTTCCCTGTTGCCATCAGACTGTTGAACTGCTGAACTATAAACTATAAAATCTGAACAACATTTGCATATTTGCACATTTGCATCACTGCATCTCTATCCAGCATTACAAATGCTGCCGAACTCTTAGTTTCCAAATGCATTCTTGCACAAATGCCCTTTGCACAATCAATTCTGCACATACAAATGGTTTTAAAAATACTCACCTGTACACTGTGATTTTCTCCTGCATTGTTTACATTTCAATTGTTTACTTTTAAATCACTGCTGCACCTTATACTGTAATTTAATTTACTGCAATTTACAAGCTGTATGCAACGAAATTTCGTTCTGTACGCACTCTGTGCATACAAAATGACAAAGTTGTCTCTTAGTCTCTAAGTTGTCTCTAAGACTGTCACGTTTATGAACATTACTCACTACCGGATAAACAAGGTCACTAACCCGCTGTCTCTGTTTCCCGAGGTCCCTGCCAGAGACGCTGATGCAGACATTTGCAATTCCGTTTTTAATAAACTGTTACTAATCCAAACACCGGTCGTCTGAATCGAATACTGGATCCATAGATTCCGTTCATTACAGAATAATCTGGCCAAGCATGGATCCATCTTCAGACAGTCAGTAGCGTGCTGGAGTAGAGCAGTCTATTTCACAACTTGAAAGTGGCGTGCGGGAGATATTGTCCCTGTAGTGAAACCTGTCTAGTTTAATGTTATTCAATGTTGAGTTCACCTACTGAGGCCACCTAGTGACAAACGTTATATTTGGCCTATTACTGATTCACTGACGCCATCTTGAGGTCACTTTTATTACTACACTTTGTTTACCGAAAGGAGAAAGGCCTGTTGATCCGTGTGCTCTGAAAGAAGCCCCTTTTGTTGTGTTTTCTGTTAGTTAAATGCAAGAAAGGGAAAACGGCATCGTCTGTAAGTACTGTTCTAATGTGCTTGTCACATAAATCATAATATGTAATCCGTTTACATGTTTTATGTGAAGATAGACATTTCTACATGTGTTAGCCTAGCTAGTTTTCATTTTTCTCTGTACCTATGTGTGTTGCAGTTTTACACGATTCTCATTAAACCCTGCTAAAGAACCAAATGGAGTGCTTCTTGGTGGACGGATGGGAAAGTGTTTAGCTACTTGTATAGCTGAGTTACTGCTAAACGTCACAGTTCTTAGCGAGGCCAGGACAGTAAAAAGACGTCCCACGCAGGAAAAGACAACTTCTGAGCCATGGACGATAAAGGTAATGAACGGAAGGCAAGTGATGAGCTATCAAATAAGGACATAGATCAAAGCACAGTGTACCACGTCCGTTCCGTAGCCTCACGGTCATCTACGTGCTCTTCAGTCAGTTTGGCCGCAGCTAAAGCAAGAGCTAAGGCTGAAGCAGCTAAAGCTAAATTGGAGTTTCATGAAAAAGAGACACATATTCAGATTGAGAAGGTAAAACTTGAAGCATCACTGCGTGCACTCACTCTTCAAAAGGAAGTTACGGCTGCTAACGCTGAAGCAAAAGTATTTGAGGCAGTAGCAGCAGACATAGAAGAAGTAAAATACAGTGAGACATCCGAGCGCAGCCCTGTAGCCATACAAACACTGAAAAGGACAGAAGACTATGTAAAAGAGCAGTCATCTTACTTCAGTCAGTACAACTACAAGGATGAAGGGACTCACTCACACCCACCTAACACTATGCCCAATGCTGTTAACGTTCAACAATGTACAGTACTTATGCCTGCTGCTGTAACCACGCAACAATACACAGCATCAGATGAATTCAAGTCTCTTCCCATTCATCAGCCAGACATGACAGGAAGGCACGTTGAACAATCCCCTAACTTTAACTCTTACCATGGCGGTAACACAATGCACAACGTTAATGTGAAAACTGCTGTTCCTACCTCAAACGTAAACTCAGGAAATCCCACATTTGATCTGGCAAGGTTTTTAGCACGCAACCAAGTCATAACATCTGGTCTGGTCAAATTTGATGACACTGCAGAACATTATCAAGCATGGCGAGCATCATTCATCAGTGCTATAGAACCACTAGGGCTGACACCTAGTGAAGAAGTTGATCTGGTGGTGAAATGGCTTGGCAAGGAGTCAAGTGAGCATGCGGCCAGAATAATGGCAGTTAATGTTAACCGGCCTATGGATGGGCTAAAAGCAATATGGGCAAGACTGGACAAAATATATGGCTCACCAGAGGCAATTGAAAATGCTCTTTTCTCAAGACTTGAAGCTTTTCCCAAAATCCAATCCAGATAATCACAAACTTCAAGAGCTAGCAGATCTTCTACAAGAGATCCAGATTGCAAAGCAAAGTGATAAGTTGTGTGGTTTAGCCTATTTGGACATGGCAAGAGGTGTCCGGCCAATTGTAGAGAAGCTCCCCTACCCTCTACAGGAACGCTGGATGTCACAAGGTTCTAGATTTAAAAAAGAATATAACGTGTCTTTCCCACCATTCTCCTTCTTCAAAGAATTTGTGTGCTCTGAAGCTGAAGTAAGGAATGATCCAAGTTTTAAGACTCTCTCATTCACGTGTGCTCCTCAGAGAAAGGAAAAATGTGCACCAGTCAGATACCCAGTTTCTGTCAATAAAACAAATGTCACACAAGATCAAATCAGCACTCCTCTCAAATCAACAGAGAAAATCCCTGTTAACCCAGAAAAACAATGTCCTATCCATAACAAACCGCATCCGTTGAGTAAGTGCAGAGGATTTGTTAAAATGACTCTTGAGGAACGCAAAAAACTTCTCAAAGAACACATGATCTGCTATCGCTGCTGTGCTTCTACAAGCCATATGGCCAAAAACTGTCAAGCTCCAATCAAATGTTTGGAATGTGCAAGTGACAAACATGTTAGCGCCATGCATTTCAGTGGAACAAACATGGTTCAATCCTCAAGTCAGCCCCCACCGTGTACGGAGGACGGCGGGGAGGAAGAGATGAAACAGGAAATAAGCTCAAACTGCACTAAAGTCTGTGGTATAGGACAAAGTGGTAAATTGTGTTCCAAGATCATTCTGGTCAACGTGTATCCCTCAGGTCAACAGCAGAGGAGTATGAGGATGTATGCAGTTCTGGATGATCAGAGCAATCTCTCTCTGGCAAGAAGTGAGTTTTTTGATAAGTTTGACATACACAGCACTGAGGCTCCTTACAGCATCACAACATGTATGGGCGCAACACAAGCATATGGAAGAAGAGCCCATGGTTACGTCATAGAGTCTCTAGACAAAGAAACATGTCTGCAGCTTCCCACATTGATTGAATGTGACAATCTCCCTAACAACAGGAAAGAAATCCCGACACCAGAAGTGATTTATCACCACAAGCACCTGAACAAAATAGCTTCAGAAATCCCTCCTCTCGACCCCAACGCTGAGATTCTCCTACTGATAGGAAGTAACCTGTTGAGAGTCCACAAGGTGCGGAAACAGTTAAACGGACTGAATAATGAACCTTTTGCACAAAAATTGGATCTTGGCTGGGTGGTAGTCGGTGATGTCTGTGTCAATGGAATGCATGGGCCTCCAACAGTGAGCAGCATGAAGACATACAGGACTGTCACAGAAAATTAGAATATCGTGATAAAGTTCTTTATTTTCTGTAATGCAATTAAAAAACATGAAATGTCATACATTCTTGATTCATTACAAATCAACTGAAATATCGCAAGCCTTGTTTTAATATCGCTGATTATGGCGTACAGCTGAAGAAAACGCAAAAATCCTATCTCAAAATATTAGAATATTTCCTCAGACCAAGTAAAAAAAAAATTATAACAGCAAAACAAAATCAAACATTTGAAAATGTCCATTACTGCACTCAATACTTGCACAGATTACTGCATCAATGCGGCGTGGCATGGAGGCAATCAGCCTGTGGCATTGCTGAGGTGTTATGGATGCCCAGGATGCTTCAATAGCGGCCTTTAGCTCATTTGCATAGTTGGGTCTGGTGTCTTTCAGCTTCTTCTTCACAATACCCCACAAATTCTCGATGGGGTTCAGGTCAGGGGAATTGGCGGGCCAATCAAGGACAGTAATGCCATGGTCAGTACACCAGTTACTGGTGGTTTTGGCACTGTGGGCAGGTGCCAGATCTTGGTTGTGCAGCGTTTCCTGCCACATTTCCCCCTTCCAACACACTTTTTGTCAATGTGCTTTGAAACTGCACTCTGAACAGCCTGCTCTTTGAGAAATTTCTTTTTGTGTCTTACCCTCCTGATGGAGGGTGTCAATGATGGTCTTCTGGACAGCAGTCAGATCAGCAGTCTTCCCCATACTTGTGATTTAGTTTACTGAACCAAGCTGAGTGTTTTTCAAGGCTCAGGAAACCCTTGCAGGTGTTTCGAGTTAATTAGACGATTCAAGTGATTAGTTGAATAGCCTACTAGTATACTTTTTCACGATATTCTAATTTTCTGAGACAGTCCTGTACATATCTGACGGTGGCAGACCTACATTTTTAGGGTGTGAGAACAAAATAAAAGTAAGAGACTTGTACACAGAAACATCAGACACACTTTCAGTGTTTTCAAGAACAATTCATGATCACCAGTTGGCTCTCTCTTTTGAAGACAAACGCTTCTTGGAAATAATGGAAAAAGGCCTTCTCCAAGATGATTCAAATAGCTGGGTCGCCCCTCTCCCATTCCGGCATCCTCGTCGCAAGCTACCTAATAACAGGGAATATGCAGAGAAACGTTTTGCCTCTCTGGAACGCAATCTTCAGAAGAAACCTGAAATGAAAAGGCACTTTTTTGAGTTTATGCAAAGGCTGTTTAATAATCATCATGCTGAGCTTGCTCCATCACTCGAAGAAGAAAAGGAAAGGTGGTACTTACCCACTTTTGAAGTTTATCATCCGCAAAAGCCCAGCCAAATACGCGTTGTGTTTGATTCATCTGCACAGTTTGACGGCGTTGTATAAGACCGTGTACGTTCAGGACACGCTAATTCCCGATTGTTCATCAATCGAATCTTCCTCGGTCAGAAGGAACAGCTTAACTCCACCGGTGCAGCTCAGAAGGTTTATTATTGAAATAAAGATGGGTACATTGGCGATGTATCTGTGTGTATGGTTGCATGTGAGTGTGTGGTTATCTGAAACAGAATAACAATAAAGGTGCTTATTAATAGCTATGTAAACATTGGTTACACATTGATGCAGGGTGATAATGGCCTGCAGTGTTACATAAAATCCACCAGAGGGCACCAAAACACTACAGATGCACTATCGGTCGAATGCAACAGTCATACAACTGACAAAACAACGCCAGAGGATATGAAATTAACGGTAATGCACCTATGCATTAATATAATAGCGATATATCTGGCAAAGTATAATATGGAAGTCAAGTTATTATAAGCAAACTCTTACATTGTCGGCAACCAGAGAAACACCAGGAAGATTTCACTTCCTGGGCTAATGACCAATATAAACCACAAATATCCGACATTAACTGTATACTTACATGACAAAGAACGCACACAGGTTTATACACACAGGATTGGGTTGGATTAACGGCGGATGCTCTCCGGGGAGGCTAATTTTATCTCACAGAACCGCCCAAAAGCACGGAGAAATAACACAACAGCTCGCTTAGCTCCGTGAAGTGAGAACTACAAAAGAACAGATGCATTCTGGGTAATGTAGTGCTAGACAAACGGACGGACTTTTAACAGCCGCCCCTGTATTTGCAAACAAATACACTCATACAAAGTCCGTTAATTTGAAGGAGGATTCCAATCTTCAGGCACTTCAGGAAGCTCTACCAGTTTGGTTACCGGGCGGATGTAGATACTGTCCTTAACCTTCACCTCAGCAGCTCGAACGATGCCATCTGTCCCAGGGAAAACCTTGGTGATGGTCCCGACAGGCCATAGTCCTCGGGGAAGGTTGGAATCAACGATCATCGCGATTTTTCCCACAGCAGCATTTGCAGTAGATTTCCTCCATTTCTGTCGTAACTGAAGTCCTGGGAGGTAGTTCTGGATGAAGCGCTTCCAAAAATGGTCACTGACGATCTGACTGTGTCGCCATCTTCTCTTGGACAGGGCATCATGAGGACCATACACTGCTTGTGGTAGTCCTGCATCCCGCCGCCCCATTAATAGAAGGTTTGGCGTGATGGGGTCCGGGTCAGCCACGTCAGAAGAGGCGTAACCGAGAGGTTTAGAGTTAAGGATGCCTTCAACCTCTATGAGAGCTGTTAGAAGTACTTCCTCTGCCACAACTTGGTCTTTCAGAACAACTTGTAAAGCTGATTTGACTGACCTGATTTCCCTCTCCCAAGCTCCCCCGAAGTGAGGAGCATGCGGCGGGTTGAAGTTAAAGTTGATTGTCTGCTTAGCTAACTGTTGCTGCAACACTGGGGCCATGTTTTCAAAGGCGTTCTGCAGTTCTTTGTGTCCTCCCCTGAAATTGGTGCCTCTGTCCGACCACAGCTCAAACGGTTTCCCTCGGCGAGCAATAAACCTACGTAGAGACATCAGGAAGGAGTCGGTGTCAAGGCTAGAGAGGAGATCCAGGTGGACACATCGAGTAGTCATACATTTGTAGATGATCCCCCAGCGTTTCTCTCTTCGACGTCCAATCTTAACTAGGTAGGGTCCAAAGCAATCTACACCTGTAGACCAGAATGGGGGTTTGTAAAGTCTCAGGCGAGCTGAAGGAAGGTCAGCCATCTTTGGTGCTGAAGGTGAGGCACGCCATCTCCTACAGTCCACGCACTGGTACTGGTGTTTCTTAATGGCCTGTCGACCTCTGAGAATCCAATATGTGCGCCGTATCTCAGCATAGAGCCTCTCTGCACCTGGGTGAAACAGCTGAGAGTCGTAGTGCTTTATGATGAGACGAGTCAGAGGATGATCAGGAGCTAATACAACCGGATGGATGCTGTCAAAGTCCACATCTATAGCTTGGCGCAGGCGGCCTCCAACTCTGATCAGTCCACTGATACGGTCATATTCAGGGGAAAGAGCACTAAGACGACTGGTTGGGTGCACAGAGTCACCGGCTTGGAGGGCTCGGAGCTCTTCTGGGAAACTGTCCTGCTGTGCAGAGCGAAGCAGCTGGCTCTCTGCCTCCAGACGTTCGGCAGCAGTGAAGGAGGTGGCAGCCGCCTCATGCAGGGAGTGGTGAGTGGCCAGAATCAGGTCCTCTAATGATGTACTCTGTGCAGGATCTGGTAGACTTTGAGATATAGATGTGAAGCTACAGATAGTAGTCTTCCTGAGTTCTTCCATGCCACAATCTGAGAACTCGGTTGGGGGTTTCGGCCAGGTGTCAGGACTCTGTGTGAGAAAGCGTGGGCCCTGTGACCAGCGGCTGGAGATTGTGAGCTCTGACAGCGGTTTCCCTCTTGTGATGTCATCAGCCGGATTTTCATCTGAATTCACATACCCCCACTGCTCTGTAGAGGTCAACTCCTGTATTTCACAAATCCGAGTCCCAACGAAAACTTTGTACCTACAGGAACTGGATTGGATCCACTGCAGCACTGTAGTAGAATCTGTCCACAGGTGTATAGAGCGAAGTGGTAATGTTAATTCGGTTTGGAGCACTTTGGCTAGTTGGGCTCCGGTCAACGCAGCACACAGCTCCAGTCGGGGAATCGACACCTGCTTGCGGGGTGCGACTCTCGAGCGTGCCATGATGAAGGAGGTGGAGATGTGTGCCTTTTGCTCTGTGGCTCGTAGATAGGCAACAGCTCCATAAGATCTTTCAGAGGCGTCACAGAAGATGTGAACCTCGTTTGTAGCACCTGTGACACTGTGAGGATTGTAGCAGCGAGGGATGATGATATGCTGGAGGTTAGACAGTTCTTCCTCCCATTCAATCCACAACTGAAGCAGATTTCCTTCTATGGGTTCATCCCATCCTCTCTCTGTGTTCCATAGGGCCTGCACAATGAGCTTTGCTCTTGTGGTGTAAGGGCAGATATAACCCAATGGGTCATACTGACTGGCTAGCACCTTATAAATATTGCGCAGTGTGACCGTTGTATAGGAGACTGGGCGATGCTTGTATCCCAGGACATCAGTTGGGCAGTGCCAGCTGAGGCCCAATGTTGACTCCTGTGGATCAAGGCTACTGAGGTTCAACCACAGTTCACAACTTTCTGACCTGGCCGTACTGGGCAGATGGGTAACTACTTCAGGTAGGTTGCTGGCCCACTGTCTTATCTCAAATCCACCTTGGAGGAGTAACTCTCTCATCCTGTCAATGAGCAACTTGGCCTCTTGTGGGTCAGAAAGGGACTGCAGACAGTTGTCCACATAAAAGGCTGTATGGACGGATTCGTAGATGTCCCTATGAGTGTCTTGATGTTCACTTACGTGTCTCTGAAGGGCAAACGTAGCACAGCAGGGACTACACGTTGTCCCAAAGGGTAGGACTCTCCACTCGTATACATCTGGGGACCTCTCTGTTTCACCATCTCTCCACAAGAACCGTAGCAGGGGGCAGTCTTCAGGGAGCAGGCGGATCTGGTGAAACATGGCCTTTATGTCTCCGCTAACTGCCACAGGATACTGACGGAAGCGGAGGAGTACACCTAGTAGTGTAGGTCCCAGTGTGGGGCCTGGCAGGAGGTAGTTATTGAGAATGGTGCCCTGAAACTCAAAAGAGCAATTAAAGACTACCCGAGCTTTGTTGTTATGATGTACTATATGGTGTGGTACATACCAAGACTCAGCAGAACTTTGAATCTCTTCTGCAGTCAGCTTCACCACATAACCAGAATCAACCAGCTTCTTAATTTCCTGGTTGTATGTGCAGGCCAGATCTGGATGTTTAATCAGCCTCCGCTCTGTGGACCTTAGCAGGCCTTTAACCACTTCTGGAGGGACACGCATCCGAGGGAAATCTTTCTTCCTCAGCAGAGGAGTGGCGTATCTCTCCACGCCGTCTACGGAAATCCTGATTGTCTTATCCTTTAACATGGCTAGGGCTTCTTTGTCCTCCTTTGAGCGTGTGACCTCCTTCTCAGGTCTATGTATGGGAGCGTCTAGTTGCCACAGACGTTGAACATCCTGATGTAGGGCCTCAGCAGGAGAAAGGCATGATATATTCAGGCAGTGCATGTCTCCCTGATGTATGGGCATACTGCTGCTTGGACCTTGGATGGCCCACCCTAGCTTGGTGCAAACGGCTACAGGAGCACGGGCTGGGCCACGCCTGACTGGATGGACAGGAGTTATAAGGTGAGCGTTATCTGAACCGATTAACACTAGAGGCTGTATCTGGTTGAATCCCTCCAGCGGCACTTGCTGTAAATGGTAGTACTTCTCCTTCAAGAGCTGCACTGGACACGACTGTTCAGCTAGGCTGAGCTGTTGAGCAGTAAAGGCGTGTGTTATTTTATAACGACATTTTGGTTGGGTCTTTGGGGACACCTGGAATGAGACGTAGCCTCCCTTTATCTGGACCACATCTTGGCGGATGGTGCGCAGAGATATAGTTTCCTCCTCTGGCGATAAGCCTAATGACTCAACTGCAGCTGGGAGTATGATGGTCCTCTCTGAGCCGTCGTCGAGGAGAGCATACGTGTCTAGAGATTTTCTCTGATAGTGTAACTGAATGGGCACAACCTTAAGCATAACACGGCCAGAGTGACTGACAGGATCCAGGAATACTCTTCTGGTACTCACTGTTAGAATATTAGGGTCCCCCCTTCTAGCCTCAGCCAGGTCATGCAGCACTAATAAGTGCTGTTCTCCACAGGTGGTGCACGGCTTCTTTAGTGTGCACTGTTCCGGAGTGTGTTTACGGCCGCAGCGCCAGCAATTGGATTTATCCTTTAGCCAAGTGGCGACAGCTGTGAGATCTAGCTTCTTAAAGTTTACACAGCCACCGAGGTAGTGTTCTGTTCCTTCACAGTATGGGCAATATGGCTTAAACTTCTGCTTCTTCTTGGAAGGGGAAGAAGGACTAGCGGCTTCTGCCTTAGTGTGTGTCTTCGGTGGTGTTTGAGCAGGATCTGAGCCATAGTATATGGATGCAGACTTACTCTGTGCTCTGGACCCTGTAGATGCGCTGAAGTTACTTCTCCCCGATCGTGCTCTGTCGGATGACTGTGGCTGAGTGACTTGCCTGGATAGCTGAAGAACTTGGGACTTGCGTTCGAGCCATTCGGACAGGTCATACATGTTGTATGTGCGGCTGCTGCCAGTGCGTATAATGCCACGTGTGATACAGTACTCGATGAAACTGTCTCTGTAGCTAGGAGGGAGTTTGGTGAGTAACCTGTCTACATGTGAACCACACTGGAGCTCACTGGCTGCTACATCATCCATAGTGCTGAGGAGCCCTACAAGGCTAGACACTGACAGGGAGAAATCTTCAAAGGCTTGAGGGTCACCAGCCTTAACAGGAGAGCAGTCAAGGATAGCACTGAGTTCACTCTGGATTAACTGTCGAGGCTGTCCATATCGCTGCTCCAATGCTCGAATTGCACTAGTGTAGGGAGTGCGGTCATGAATATAGCGCTTAGCAACTTGCAGAGCACTTGGATGATCTAGATGATCCAGCAGGATGTGATATTTATATTCTTCTGTGAGGTGTGCATGGGGCCCTAGTAGGCTATCCAATCCTTTCTTCAGCAGTGCAAATTCACTCTCGCGGCCTGATTTGAATTTTACCAATTTAGGCTTTGGAATGCCGTATGATGATGCCACAATCATCTCCATCAGGTTTGGCTGGTTAACTTCAGCTGTCGAAGGTAAGGGGGCTGTTGCCTGATATACAACTGGAGGTGTTGGATAGGCAGCAGAGTAATGGCTGGGAAAATTTGCAGGTGGAGCTGCATAATACTGTCCATAGTTCTGCTGTGCTGCTGCTCCCTGTGGTGGCTGATACAGAGGTATAGCGGAGGCTGCAGAGAGGTTGCAGGGTGGCGCAGGATGTACCTGGTTGGTGCTGCTTGGTGGCTGCGGTTGTTGGTATCTCTGACTGTATAGAGACTCAGCCTGATGTGGTTCGAGCTTCCCAAGGTGCATGGATTGTGCTACTTGGATGTCGGGTTGCAGAGCAGGCTGGATCACATGTCTCACTCTAGGAGGCGGAGCTGGTAACGACGCTGGCTGGATTTCTGGATAAACCAAAGGGTCTCTCGGCTGTGGAACAGGTAAAGGTACGGACTGACTCACAGGCTGGAAGGCTCTGTTTATCCAAGGCTGGGATGTAGGTGGTGGCTGAAACATAGGTTGAGGTGTTGCAAGCACATCTGGCTGTGGAACTGGCCGTGGTGCTGTCTGTACCGTTGGGCTTCCCTTTAGCGATGATAAGGGTGCAGCAGGTTCTACTGGTCTTAGTAGGTTCACAGGTGTTCTGTTGTCCTGCCTTTCTGATGTCGGGATGTCCAATTGACCCTTGGTGTGACTGCTGTGTATATCAACACTGCTAAGCTGTGGTAGGAATGCAGGAAGGGATTCTGCTCTATTATGTTGTTGAGCATGACTGGGTGGCAGGAGAGGGCTGCATGACTTACATGTTCGCTCTAGTTGCTCCACACGCTTGGTTAATGCACCACTGGTCTCCTTCATAGTGACTTGCATCTCGTTCATCGCTTCTAAAACACTGCCCCATACAGCCTCCATCTTGTCCCATCTACGTTTCTTATGCTTATCAGATCCTTCTGAGCTGCTTGTTGACGAATCTGACTCCTCTGGATCAGGTAGGTTATGCTCATACTCCACCAGATGTCCCGGAAGCTTCCTGCTCCTGCGTGGACGGGGACTATGCTCATGACCTTTCTCCTGAGAAGGGTTGTCTTGTGATGTTGCCATGTTGTTGATTCAACCAATGAAAATCCGGCTCGAAGGACCACTTGTATAAGACCGTGTACGTTCAGGACACGCTAATTCCCGATTGTTCATCAATCGAATCTTCCTCGGTCAGAAGGAACAGCTTAACTCCACCGGTGCAGCTCAGAAGGTTTATTATTGAAATAAAGATGGGTACATTGGCGATGTATCTGTGTGTATGGTTGCATGTGAGTGTGTGGTTATCTGAAACAGAATAACAATAAAGGTGCTTATTAATAGCTATGTAAACATTGGTTACACATTGATGCAGGGTGATAATGGCCTGCAGTGTTACATAAAATCCACCAGAGGGCACCAAAACACTACAGATGCACTATCGGTCGAATGCAACAGTCATACAACTGACAAAACAACGCCAGAGGATATGAAATTAACGGTAATGCACCTATGCATTAATATAATAGCGATATATCTGGCAAAGTATAATATGGAAGTCAAGTTATTATAAGCAAACTCTTACATTGTCGGCAACCAGAGAAACACCAGGAAGATTTCACTTCCTGGGCTAATGACCAATATAAACCACAAATATCCGACATTAACTGTATACTTACATGACAAAGAACGCACACAGGTTTATACACACAGGATTGGGTTGGATTAACGGCGGATGCTCTCCGGGGAGGCTAATTTTATCTCACAGAACCGCCCAAAAGCACGGAGAAATAACACAACAGCTCGCTTAGCTCCGTGAAGTGAGAACTACAAAAGAACAGATGCATTCTGGGTAATGTAGTGCTAGACAAACGGACGGACTTTTAACAGGCGTCTCACTGAATGACGTTTTGCTGCAGGGTCCAGACCTAAATAACAGTCTACTTGGAGTTCTGATGAGATTCAGAATAGGCCCAATCGGAGTTTTAGCAGATATCGAGCAGATGTTCCACTGTTTTGTGGTTCAAGAAGAGTGCAGAGACGTGCTCAGGTTTTTGGGGTACCACGACAATCAGCCAGGAAACGAAGTGGTCGAATACCGCATCAGAGTTCACATATTTGGGAACAGTCCATCACCTGCAATCGCCATTTATGGTCTACAGAGGGCAGCAAAGGAAATGGAGCAAGTCTATGGCAGCAAAACAACAGAGTTAGTGGAGAGACATTTTTACATGGACGACGCACTGCTGTCTTTCACATCAGAAGCTGAGGCCACAAAGACAGTAGAGCAGCTTCAAGAAATGCTATCCATTTCCAACCTGCGACTTCACAAGATAGCGTCAAACAGTGTCAATGTCATCAACCACTTCCCAGCTGAAGACAGAGCCAAGGATATAAAAGATCTGGACCTGTTCACAGATGATCTCCCGGTACAGCGCAGCCTGGGGGTTATGTGGAACCTTATGTCAGACACTTTTACATTCAAGGTCCCAGAAAATCAGAAACCATTCACCTGACGCGGTGTGCTGTCTACGGTAAATAGCTCATTCGACCCGTTGGGCTTTCTAGCACCTATCACAATAAGAGGAAGAAAGATTCTCAGAGACATTACTACAGACAATATTGAGTGGGATGCTCCTCTGCCTCAAAGAAAATATGAAGAGTGGAGACGCTGGCAACAGTCCCTCTCAGTTTTGAAAAATCTTCACATTCCCAGAACATACGTCACATCTCCAGTGAGTCAAGCCAAGACAATTGAGCTTTGTGTGTTTTCTGACGCATCAGTACAGGCTATCTCAGCTGTCGCATATTTAAGAGTCACCCATGACGATGGTCATCATGAAGTGGGGTTCATCTTTGGCAAATCAAAACTTGCCCCCCAGCCTGAGCTGACAGTCCCCAGATTAGAACTCTGTGCAGCTGTCCTAGCAGTAGAAGTTGCGGAAACTATTATGCATGAGGTAGATGTAAAACTGGATGCTGTCAGGTACTTCTCAGATAGCAAGGTAGTTTTAGGCTACATTCACAACGAGAGAAGAAGATTTTACGTCTTTGTCAGGAACAGAGTGCAGCGCATCAGACAAGTGTCTCAGCCTAATCAGTGGAGGTTTGTGCCCACTGAACTCAATCCAGCAGATTGTGGCTCGAGATCAGTTGCAGCAGAAGAGCTTGTCAACACCCTCTGGTTAACTGGACCAAGATTCCTCACAGACACGGACTCGACAAAGATTGGTTCAGACGAACAATACCTGCTTATCAATCCAGATGATGACACAGAGGTCAGGGTGAACGACACCAATGTGGTAACAGAGTCATCAACTCACAAACTATTTTCAAGTCGCTTTGAACATTTTTCCAACTGGAAATCTCTCCTGAAAGCGGTTGCCAGACTCATTCACATCGCTCAAAGCTTCTCAAACAAAAACAGCAACAGCTGTCGAGGTTGGCATTACTGCAACAACAACTCATCTTCAGAAATGGATAAAGCAGAGCGACTGGTCATTCACACAGTGCAACAACAGTGCTTCTCACAGAAAATCTCTGCAGTCAGGAAAGACAAAAGTCTATCAAAGAACAGCCCTGTTCTCAGACTCAATCCATTCATCGACAATGAGGGGCTCCTAAGATTTGGAGGACGTTTGCAGCATTCTATGTTACAAAGAAACGAGTCAAATCCGGTCATAATACCCAACAAACACCACATTGCAACTCTGCTAGTGCGTCATCATCACGAGAGAGTGAAACACCAGGGAAGGCATCTAACGGAAGGAGCCGTTCGCACCAGTGGACTGTGGTTGGTTGGAGGTAAGCGGCTCATAGGCACCATCATTCACAAGTGTGTGTTTTGCAGAAAGCTACGTGGACTGTCAGAACAACAGCTCATGTCTGACCTACCTGAAGAAAGGCTCAAAGTGGACCCACCATTCTCATATGTGGGCTTGGATGTCTTTGGCCCGTGGGAGATTGTGACAAAACGTACAAGAGGAGGCCAAATAAACAACAAGAAGTGGGCAGTGTTGTTTACATGCATGTCTACCAGGGCCATCCACATTGAGGTTGTGGAAACAATGACTGCCGCAAGCTTCATCAATGCTCTCCGGAGATTCTTTTCACTCCGCGGACCAGCCAAGCAACTCAGGTCTGACAGAGGGACCAACTTTATTGGCGCCTGTAATGAGCTGAAACTATCACCGCAAGATGTCGATAACACGATCAAACAGAACAGAGGTGCACATGGGAATTCAACCCGCCCCATGTGTCCCACATGGGTGGGATTTGGGAAAGAATGATTGGGGTTTCTCGCCACATTCTAGATGCTCTACTCCTAGATGTGAAGCAACCTCAGCTCACCCACGAAGTTTTGGTGACCTTCATGGCAGAGGTCACAGCTATTGTTAATGCCAGACCCCTTGTGCCGATTTCCACAGACCCTGAAGCTCCACTGGTCTTAACGCCAGCTATGCTTCTTACTCAGAAAACAGGAGCGCCTCCTCCAGTTCCAGACAACCTGAAAGAAAGGGACGTCTTCAAGAGCCAATGGAAGAGAGTTCAGATACTAGCCAACAACTTTTGGACAAGATGGCGGAAAGAATATCTCTGCACCCTTCAAGGTCGTCAAAAATGGCTCGTAAAGAAAACAAATCTCAAGGAAGGAGATGTTGTCCTCATGAAGGATTCCACTGCAAAGCGCAGCGAGTGGCCTATGGGACTTGTTGTTAAGACATACCCCAGCAAGGACGGACTAGTGAGAAAGGTGGATGTTAAAGTTGCAAGACATCAGGGTGTAAAGACATTGAGTCGACCAATCTCAGAATTGGTTCTTCTGTTGACACCTATTAATGTGGACATTTGATTTAGTGGCATCTCTTAAAGACGCCAGGCGGGGAGTGTAGTGAAACCTGTCTAGTTTAATGTTATTCAATGTTGAGTTCACCTACTGAGGCCACCTAGTGACAAACGTTATATTTGGTCTATTACTGGTTCACTGACGCCATCTTGAGGTCACTTTTATTACTACACTTTGTTTACCGAAAGGAGAAAGGCCTGTTGATCCGTGTGCTCTGAAAGAAGCCCCTTTTGTTGTGTTTTCTGTTAGTTAAACGCAAGAAAGGGAAATCAGCATCGTCTGTAAGTACTGTTCTAATGTGCTTGTCACATAAATCATAATATGTAATCCGTTTACATGTTTTATGTGAAGATAGACATTTCTACATGTGTTAGCCTAGCTAGCTTTCATTTTTCTCTGTACCTATGTGTGTTGCAGTTTTACACGATTCTCATTAAACCCTGCTAAAGAACCAAATAGAGTGCTTCTTGGTGGAAGGATGAGAAAGTGTTTAGCTACCTGTATAGCTGAGTTACTGCTAAACGTCACAGTGCTTAGCGAGGCCAGGACAGTCTCACTTACGTAATCAAGCAGCACCCGCTCCGCCACTTCCGCCGACAACAGCTCCCGACACATCACACTCCGCTACGTCGGCCAGTCAGGAGCCGCGCTTATCACCGCCTGAGTTATTTAGAGGCGATCCGGATCAGTGCAGGGCTTTTCTCACACAGTGTGAGATTAATTTTGAACTACAGCCCTCTGCTTACCATTCTGAACGCGCTAAGGTCGCGTATGTTATTTCCCTGTTAGCAGGCAAAGCTAAGCTCTCGGGAACTTCTGAATGGCAGAACAGCTCCAGCATATGTTACTCTTATCAGGCCTTCTCACAGAAGTTAGTGCGGGTGTTCAGTCCTGTTCTTCCCTGTCGGGAGGCTACTCAGGGACTGTTGGCCTTAAGACAAGGAGATAAGTCCGTAGCCTAGTACATTATTAACTTTCACCTGCTGGTATCGGCGAGTCGCTGGAACAAGGACGCCCAGATGGACGTTTTCATCCAGGGACTCAAAGAGAGAATTAAGGATGAATTGTCAACCTGAGATTTTCCGCAGACTCTGAAACAGCTTGAGGACCTGGCCACAAGAATCAAACCTCGGCTCACAGAACCACACAGGGAGCAAAGAGCGATGACATTTTTCAACCCTCGACTGATTACACAGATACCAGCTGCGGCTTCTCCGCTGGCTCGGAGGATGGAGCCGGAACCAATGCAGCTGGGAAGGACCCGCCTGACCCAGGAGGAGCGGTCAAGGCGACATCAGCTTAACCTGTGCTTGTACTGCACCGTACAAGCACAGAGGATGGCTCTTTACACACTAGAGACCAAAAATGAAAGCAAGATAAAACAGAAATAATATATTACAGACATGTCAATTCAAAGAAAATTAGTTTTGAGAAGGTTCATGAAGAAAAATAAAATAAATAAATAAAATTAATTCTGCTACACAAGTATCCTGTATATGATGGTAGAAACCCCCATTAAATTGTTGTGTGGATTTTTATTTAAGATTTAAGTTGGCTTAAGTTGAATATCAGGTCTGTGCATTACATATGGTCGAAGTGAGCATTGTTTAAGGACATTTATCTAAATATTGGTAAGGTTGTACTTAGAGTGTATTTTAATACATTGTGTATATTATTTTCCATTTGATGTGAAACAATCTACAATAAATTGAATTACCCACCGAAAAAGAAAAAATAAATTCTGTTTAGGTTTCAGAATTTTTTAATATTTTGAATTCCAATATGTACACAATTTTGTGCTTTTTACTATTTTCCCTTATGTCCTTCCAGTCATGTTTTTTTGGTGCCGTAGTTTCTTGAAGAAATATTTCTCAGATTACCTCGAACCTTGAAATAGTATAGTAGTTTGGAGAAAACGTGCTTCTCAGCAGCATCCCAGCTTGTGACTGGGACTTGCTCAGAAGGTGTATTTTTACATGGGAACTCCTGCTGGTGTGCAGGTGGTAATCTAAATCTACCAGCAGTGAAAGGCGGCAGCTGTGGTGAAGAAGTCGAAGGTGAAAAGGCGTGGAAACTAGATGATTGCTACGTTCACTGAATTAAACTTTTTAGTGGTTGTTCTTAGCCAAGACTGTGTGTTTCATGAATTACACAGATGTCAGGAGTCAGGCTGCATCTAGCCAACTCTGTTACCATGGCAATGGGTTGCTGAGTAATTCCCCTGAGCTAAGAGAGGAGGCATTATTATTTTTGAACATCTAAAAAAACGTGTTTGTACCCAAAGCTACAAAGAATTCCAAATCCACCAGAGAGTCAATCAAATTGTGCTAATTTTCTTTTTCTCCAGACACGTCAATCATCTTGAGTAACTATACTGAACTAATGAGTGGCTAACAACTGACACCCAGAAAAGATCTGTCACTCACCCAGCTATTACAGTATGCTACAACATGACACACACACACACACACACACACTGCAATGTAACAGTGGCTAAAACACTCATTAGCTGTGTATCCTGTCACTGCTTCCCCCTTTCTTCTCCTTCCTTGCTAATGTCCATGTGCTTACACACATACACAGTCGCCCCTTTGTGGCCCGCTGCTCAGCCGGTTCTTATCAGAGCTTCGGTCTTGCTGTGTCAGTGACATTCTGGGTATGTACAGCCTCTCATTAGCCTCGCCCTATCCTCCCCCGTTTCTGCCCTCTCTCCTTTGTCACTCTTTCTACATTCTCTTTGTTCCTTGTCCCCTCATTAAGCCTTCTCTTCTGTCTTCTGCAGAGGTACAGCAGCCACCGAGTGCACATGGGTGCATGCTGTCTGTGTCTGTCTCCCGGTCTTTGAGCTTAATGGCTTGTGTAATGCAAAAACAGAGCTGTTGTTTGTGCTGCTGTTGTTATCATGACAGCCAACAAATCTTATAGACAAATAAAAAGAAGAAAAAGGCAGAAAAATAAAAACTGAAACATATTGCTAGATTTTCACTTCCACAAGGAATTTTCCTTAGTCTTAACAATCCCAAAGTGTTGTAATCTAAGGACTAAGAACAGCGCAACAAACAGAGACTGATAATCTGTTAAATGATTTATTGAAACTAGGGGTGTATAATTTTGGTCTGGCTTCTGGTTCCTAGGATGGGTCTGGATCGGTACTGAGGAGATGAGGTAAGCAGGACTAGATGTTCATATTTGAATTGTCCAAGAAAGGGAGAAAGGAGGTTTTGTCCTATTGATAATTGCAGTGAGGAGGTAAGTACCACTGATGCTCACTGTCAGTATTTGTTTGGAAATATTCTCTCTTTCCGAAGAGAGTAATGGAGTCGATGGAGGAGGGTGGACAAACAGGTGAGGTGATGGCACTCAAGGAATGGAGCTGAGCTAGGGTTTCTAGAAATAATTGTTTGGGGCTTTGATGGGAGACTTCAGCTTAGTCCTTATGTAGGAGCCTCTCAACTTAACACAGTGGAGTAAATGGAATCAACAGGATTACACCAGAGCACCTGAGGAGAAAGAATAAACATACAAGGTGAGTTCCAGGCTGACGAACAGAAAAAAAAAACAGGAAACTTTCTGTAGAACTCCGACAGACTACCACGCTGGAAGCGTTATCCATCTGATATATCCCTTGATCAAGCTTCTTGGGAAAAAAAACTCACTGTATTGTAGTAGTGAGGCACACATGTGGAGAAGAACCTGTCCATCACACCCTGCAGGGACGAGAAGAGAGATCAGGACCAAAACAAACATAACCTGCACACAGCTCAGTGAGTATGACACAATCCCTCCTTAACGGACGACCCCTGACAGCCGTCCTGAGGATGAGGATGGCGAACGCTTGAAGTCTTTGATGAGTGTTGGGGTTCAGCCACCAGGAATAAAAGAATCAGACTGTAATCTGAATAGCCATGACTAATATGAGACTGCAGGACCTTCCTTAGGACTGCCCTCACAGCAGGATGTCTCCTAAGATCCTAAAAAACCTTACTCCTGTCGAGGTGGTCAGGGCTTGTTCTACTCGGAGTGAACACCTGATTCTCACCAGATCATTTGTTACTGCTTACTTTCACCAATAAGCAGAAGTTGAACACAGTGCATGAAGCAACAGTGTAGAGGAAAACTACCCTTTAACAGGAAGGAAAATCCTCCAGCAGCTCACCAGGCTCAGTGTGAACGGTCATCTGCCTCGACCGAGTGGGGGTTAGAGAAGACAGAGCAGAGACACAAAAAAGCAGAGAAGCATACATTGATCCATGAATTTTTTTTATGTTATATGGTAATAGATGATCTGCCCCTCTGGATGACCAGGTATACCTACTATGAAGAGAAAAAAGGCAGAGAAAACATAAAGTTAAAAGTTGAAATAGCAAGAAACAATGCAAATTTGACAACGGTAGGAGAACTAAGCAGAGTGAGAAAAATAGACCCTGATGTCCTCCGGCAGCCTAAGCCTGTAGCAGCATAACTACAGTGATAGCTCAGGGTAACCTAAGCCACTCTAACCGTAAGCTTTGTCAAAAAGGAAAGTTTTAAGCCTAGTCTTAAAAGTAGACAGGGTATATATACTGCAGATCCCCAAGATCGTAAAAGTGGTCCAAAACCCGGGGATAGTGACACATATAGTTTGTATGTGAGAACAGTCGGGGAATTGCAATGGTTCGGAGGTTAGTTACATGTCAGCAATACCAAGGAAGGAGAGTTTGATCCATGGGTTACTAAACCAGAAGACTGAGGTAAGATACCCTTCTGTGTCCCTGAAATTTAGTTTGGGTATTTCTCAATGTGGATGGACAGATAAGAGTAGTGGTTGATAGTATGGAGGAATGGCACCAGACTCATGCTTTCTTGGACTGATGATTTGACCGATCCTGTGAGAGTATTGTTCGTGGGGATCTTGTCTCAGAGAGATTGTTTTCTGGAGAATGTTTGAAGAAGCCTCCCCAAACGTGAGTCACTAATTGGAGTTATTATCTTGTGCTGAGTGAAAGCTTCACCGATCCTTAATTAAGTTTTCTACTTCAAGTCCAATTGCATCACAGCAGGAGCAGCCACACCTACAGGAAGAAGAGCTTTTATATATGGCATCAAAGGACGACAAAAAGGACAGACAAACATAAACAATCTGTGATTATGACATTTTCCTGGAGTTAGTAAGGGTCGCATTCTGGTTGCGCAATATGATAATAATAATAATAATAATAATAATAATAATAACAATAATAAATTTTATTTAAAATGCGCCTTTCTGGACACTCAAGGTCACCTTACAAAAGGATAAAACACATTGTCAGAAACAAAGTCAAAACACAGAATAAAAGCCATTTAAAAAATACAAAGGCTGGGACAGGGAAATTGATATTAAAGAGAATAGGCAATCTTAAACAGATGAGTTTTGAGTTGTGATTTGAAATGGAGAAGTGAGTCCGTGTTTCTAAGTAGGGGTGGTAGAGAGTTCCAGAGGCGGGGGGCAGAGCGGCTGAATGCTCTGCCCCCCTGCCCATGGTTGTGAGACGGGCGGAAGGGACAGACAAGTGTACAGCAGATGAGGATCTAAGAGCACGGGAGGGGATGGGAACATGCAGGAGGCCTGACAGATATGGGGTGGGGCAAGGTGGTGAAGGGCTTTGAATGTCACCATGAGAATTTTATATTGAATGTGAAACTGCACAGGGAGCCAGTGGAGCTGTCGGAGGACCGGGGTGATGTGGTGGATAGAAGGAGTTCTTGTTATAATGCAGGCAGCTGAGTTCTGGACCATTTGTAGTTTATGGAGTGATTTTTGAGGAAGGCCAAAGAGCAGAGAGTTGCAATAATCCAGTCGGGAGGTGACGAGGCTGTGGACAAGTATGGCGGCAGTGTGTGGGGTAAGGGAGGGACAGAGGCGGTTGTTGCTTCTTAAGTGGAAGTAGGCAGACCGGGTAATGTTATTGATATGGGATTGAAAGGATAGGGTGCTATCAAGGATGACACCCAGACTCTTAACCTGGGGGGAGGGTGAGATGGAGGAGCAGTCAATAATAAGTGGGAAACTGTCGGTTTTGGAAAGAGTTGATTTAGTGCCAATGAGGAGAACCTCAGTTTTACTACTGTTTAATCGAAGGACATTTTTGGTGAACCAGGCTTTTATTTCAGAGATGCAATCTGTGAGGGATGTGAGCGGAAGAGAGGACAATGGTTTCGTGGAGAGGTAGAGCTGGGTGTCACCGGCATAGCAGTGGAAGTGGATGTTAAATTTGCAGAAGATATTGCCAAGGGGAAGGAGGTAGATGATGAAGAGGAGGGGCCCCAGGACAGAGCCCTGGGGCACACCTGAGGTGACAGGGGAAGGGGTGGATTTGAGGGTCTTCAGTTGAATAAACTGAGTGCGGCCAGAGAAGTAGGAAATAAACCAAACCAAAGAAGTGTTAGTGATGCTAGATTATTGCATTGTGCAAAAAACACACTGGATTATAAGGTGCACCGTGAATTTACATGTCTATATGTGTCTTTTTCCACATGTAAAATGCACCAGATTATAAGGCACATAACATATTCTTCCCAAGTGTGTAATATCACTCCGCCCCTCCGGTAGGTGACCAGATGTCCCCGATTTCTGGGGACAGACCGCGTTTTGGATGACCTGTCCCCGATTTCAGTGTATCATGATAGGGTAAAAAGGTTTAGCACAACAAGAGGTATTTACCCAGTCTTGCCACTGTCCCGATGTACTAGAGCTTTGTTGAATGCACTTTCCTCACCCCATCGGCGTTACAGTTCAGACAAAACAAACCAACCCCTAGGAAGAGATTCTGTGATTAACAAAATTAGAGACATCCCCAGTTTTCATTAGACAAATCAGAACTGGTCACCTTAAAGAGGAAATACACTGGCCATATAACTTAAGAGGAGCGGCTTATGGGTGTGTTTTTAAAAGTCTAAATTTACACCAGACGCGGCAACGTATGCAGCTGCGTGATTCTGCGAAGAAAACTTTTGTCATGGGCAAGTAATTAAAGAAAGAGAAATTACCAGTAATATGGGTAAGGTATTCAATTATCAGTAATATATCCTATGTTTTGATCACCATATCTGATTAGAAATTGCATATTTTAGTTTGTTAGCTTGTCACAACTACATCATCCATGGCACTTTATTTTCAACAACTGTTATTTTGGGATACTTGCGGAAGTGAACTTTGACACAGTATGTTTTCCCGTTTATTCCCTGACAAACATATACGCATCTAAACTTAGAACTTCAATCTAATTTAGGCTTTGCGTAGCGTAAATCCGATTTTGGCATACATTTATTGACTGATTAAAATGAAAAGCTAACCTAAGCGTTGGATGCGCGTATGCTGCTCTGCTGCGCTTACGCACCACAACGCGTCCGGTGTGTTTCCTCCTTAACACCGCTCCCTCCTGAGAGGGACAGCTATCCGTTTCTGCAGGGAGGACAGAGTAGTTGGACTACACTTCCTTGTTTCTAACATAAGGCCAAAATAAACTGAACTTTTATATTGAATTAACTTACTTGGTTTATTGTTTCTAGCACGTACTCCGGGCGCGGCCTGCCTAACATGAATGCACTTCTAGTTTAGACATTACAGTCAGGCAGTCTTGTAGACAGCTCAGGGAGCTGATCAGGAAGTGACACAGTGTACCATAATGCTCCGAATAGCTAGTGAACAGAGCGACTTTGTTGCTTACCAAAGTTGAACTTACACATTTTGAAAAAATTTGACCGCATTGTACCAGATAAAATCAGGCAGTAAGCAAAACGGTAATCATATATAAAGTCCACCGGATTAGAAGGCGCACCATCAATTTTTTAGAAAATTTAAGGATTTTAAATGTGCCTTATAGTCCGAAAAATACGATAAATGTGCAGCATTTGGCAGGTACTTTTTCCATCATGATCATAGGGCATGTATGTATTTTCATATGTGTTTCCAACATTAAAACAGTGACATAAGCACACCTATATTGAATGACTGATGCTTCAAATTACATTGCAGCTGCAAAACTCCTTCTGACTGTTTAACTTAGTGCTTAACTATTGTCACTAAATGTATTCATACAAAAATATTTAAATGCACATTTATTTTATATGTAATAAGGATCATTTATATGCAACATGGATTTTCTTTATTTTTGCAACTCACCAAAATTACTGAACAGGCAGCATAAAGTAAAACACCAAAACAGCAGTGCATTTTTTTCTTTAACTGAGCAAATATTGTTTTTCCTCACCGCATTGCGGATCTACTGAAGTGTAATGCATATACATGCCTCTGAATTTAATAACTTTAATGTATTTACAGTGTGTAGACTGCTGCAGTATGCTCAAGAAAGTAAACATACAGAGGAACAAGACTCTGTAAGATCCAAAGTGACCAAAGGCAGACTGCATCCTCTATGAACATAACTACATATAAACCAGATATTTACATACACTTTTTAAAAAGGTACATCATCTTCTTTTCCCCCACTATGATATGAAATTGGATTATTCCTATTTTAGGTCAGCAAGAATTACCAAAGTTGTTTCTGTTGCTGAATACCATGAAAAATAAGCAAAGTATCTTTTTTTAAAAAACACTTTGCAACTTATTTTGCAGTATGCTTATATCATTCTCCAATTGGAAAGTATTGGCTTCCTGTTAAATCAAAAATAGAATTTTAAATTCTCCTCATGTATAAAGCCCTTAATATTCAAGCTCCATCATATATCAGAGCTCTGATTACCCCGTATGTTCCTAACAGAGCACTTCGCTCTCAGACTGCAGGTCTGCTGGTGGTTCCTAGAGTCTCTAAAAGTAGAATGGGAGGCAGATCCTTTAGCTATCAGGCTCCTCTCCTGTGGAACCAACTCCCAAATTTGGTCCATGAGGCAGACACTCTGTCTACTTTTAAGACTAGGCTTAAAACATTCCTTTTTGATAAAGCTTATAGTTAGATTATCTTAGGTTATTCTGAGCTATCTTTTTAGTTATGCTGCTATCCACCTTATTTTCAAACACGGAAGTAAATATGGGTCAAACGTCCGGTTTTTGTGCGCCATTTCCGTTTCAGCGCTTCCCTAGGCCAACTAATGTTAGCTTTACTGAACTGGTAAACTGTCACGGAAACATTTCCAGAATCATTTGCCAATCAAAGTGGCAGGTCAGTGCCACACCCTTAAATTATTCATAACTGAGAGGATGATATGAAGAAGTGGCCTCATATAACGTACAAGGACATTTTTAACTATTTTGTGTCGTGACTTGGTGCAGATGGCTCTGCAACGCAAATCCACAGTGGAAAAGTTTGCACAATGTTAATAAAAAGCAACATCAACAACCTGGTATTCAAGCCAAAGTAGGTCCGACGTTCACTCTGCATGGATCCTGTGTAAATGAATGTTATGTTTAAAAAGTTTATTGTGAAGATGATGCAAAATGGCCGGCAGAATCAGACTAGGCAGATGAATTTTGGCTGAAGGTGCAGACAGGTAGGGATGAGCAGGAGACCAGAGGATGCAGGTAATGAAAGACCAGAATAGGCAATGTAGACCAGGGAACCACCAGAATGGGCAGAGCAAGCGGCTGGGACTCATGGAGAAAACTGACAGAACTGCAGCACACAGACACAGGCACTTTTAACTGAAGAGTCCAACTGGCTGAGCACACAGGATCTGGTAATGGCAGGGCACATCACACCGGACAAGACGGGACGAGAAGAGACGTTCTGGCAGGGATGAGTTGGATGAGGCAGGTATATGTGGGCTGGTGAACAGGTGACCAGAGTTGACAATCATTCCTTGCAGCAGGTGGAGTTGATGTGGGCTAATTGACTGGTGACTGAGCTGATAGGATAGTGGCTGGTGGCTGAGAGGTGACAGGCTGAAGAAAAGTCCACAAAAGTCCAAAAGCAAAACAAACAAAAACCCAAATCATGACATCCTGACTACATCAACTGGCACTCCTGAGATGGCTGGAGTGATCTTGTGTTGCGGGTTCAGAAGAAGTCCTTCAGTCATGCAGCGGGGATCTTATGGAAGGTAGGCTAATGAATCGTCTAAGTCAAAGACATATTAGCTGTTGCCCAGATTAGATTGCTAGTCAGTTTATTTTACAAAAATAGCCGTGCTAAATTTTTGGGATTGATCTGATGTTATAATTGGATATCAAAACGTTAACTGAACTACTGCCTACTAGTGATGGGTCGATGAGGCGTTTCGACACATTGCCAAACTGTATTGATACTGTGCCGATACTGTGTCACTGAATACTGACACCTGCTGGACCTTAAAAATCCCTACAGGCAACCTGGTTGAAAGAGTTAACTGACACTGATTTGATGACCAAGTATACACAATACAATTTAAATCATTGTATGTTGCATTGTATTATTTTATATTTTCATTTGAATTAAACATATTTTTGATTTTTTTTAGATACAGTCAATAAATAATGTGAACTTGTATCATAATATAACCTCTAAGTAAACATGTTGTGAACGAGGATGCTTGTGGACTGGCTTTTTTATTTATTTATTTTTACAAATTCTTTGTTGCCATGCCCTTTTTAATCTGTTCTGAAATCGGAAATGCTGAGTATGACAAAGGGAGGAAGAACTACTCAGAGTAGCAGCTTTCTACTAAGGGTAGATCAGCCGTTTTTTCTGAAACGATGCTCAGAACAAAGACGCACAGCGCAACCCGTCCAACCATAAAGGCGTCTGCCCAACCCATCCATCAGTGGTGCGCTCCGATCAGCACCTGGCGCTCACAGAGCGAGACTGTGGTACACCATCACACCAGAGTTGCAAAAAGGTTAAAAATTAACCATTATTAACCGTTATTTTGTTTACAGTTCAGCTTGGATTTTATTTACTGCGCAGCATAGCTTTGCTGTGCGCGCTGCTGTGCGCGAATGCACACGCGTGCAGCTTAGAGGGAACAGAAACGGTTTGGCGCGTCAGTCAGTTCGAAACAGTTCCTGTATCGGTCACGTAACTTTCCCGTGTCGATACGCGCATCGACATGGGTTTTGCTCTATGAGCTCGACACATGCGCCGACGCATCGGTGTTGCCGGACCCATCACTACTGCCTACTTCATAATGTTTTGGCTTGAAGTTTGAAATTGTACCAATCCGATGTGGTCTCAAAGCTCTTGATGCAAGCTTGTCACGTTAAAATGTAAGTTAGCTGTACGTTTGTTAGGGTATCAGTGTTAAAGAGCTAGTGAAAAACACTGGCTTCTAAAGCATTTGTGAAATAAAATTTAGTATATGAATAACGTTTTTATTTTATAACCAATAGATTGTCATGATGCAGCCTGATGGCTGCATTCTGAGCATTTCCTGCCTCCTCCTTTCACAGCGCAACCCTGATTAGGATCACCTGTCAGGCCGCAATCAACTATGACTGGCTCCACCTGTTCACACCCCTTTATATACTCACCTCAGTCTGTTGCCGGCTCATCTTCAGTCATCCGAACATTACGCCTGTCTAGTTCCTGTCCTTCTCCAGATCCTGCTCTGTCTGCTCCGGTCCGTTCCCGTCAGCCAGCTCCTGCACCCTACTACTCCATCTGACTCTGGCTCTCATCATCCACTACCCGTTGTTGCAATAAACTCTCGAAACCAGCTCTGTGTGTGCGTGCTGTGTCCGGGTTCATCCAAGACAAATCATGACACTACGAGCCGGCCAAAGGATGAACCCGAGCACACACAGAGCTTGGTGCAGGAGCTGGCAGGATTCTGCTCCGCTTCCCCAGTCCGAGGTCTCCGCTGGTTCGTCTCGCCGAGATCGCTGTCCACGATGCCCCACCTCTGGTTCGTCACCCTATAGATGAACATGGTAGTAAATAAAATAATAAAAATATAAATAGCATAGCAAATAATTTGAACTTGCATTCACTTGGATAGGTTTTAAATAGAGAATTGGAATTCTCTTTTAGATTTATAATTTTAAGATTTTATAATTTACGAAAGGACAAGGCTGCTGTCTTTTGATGGAGTTGCAGTTTATGGAGGGTTTTCTGGAGGATAGCGAGGGAAGGAAGTTGAAATTGTAAAGTCGAGAGATGAGTGGACTGTGGATCAGTTTTTCTAAAGTGTGAAGGAAGAACTTGATGCTGCAAAGATGAAAGTTAACCAGGTTATGCTATGGATGTGGAAAGTGAAGGAGAGGGTTGAGAGGGCTGCCCAGGATGACGCCAAGGCTCTGAAGCTGAAAGGTGGGAGAGATACAGGAATTGTTAATGCATATTTTAAAACTGCCAGATTTGGCTAAAGTTGACTTTGCACAATAAGCAAGTGTGGTATGTAATGTGACATGATGTCCACAGCTCCGTGAATATATGGGCTGACTAGAAAAAAACATTTAGTCCCCCCATGCGTCAACTTGTGACGCTGAGGGAACCTGACCAAGCGTCAATTGACGAGTAGGAAGAATGTGTTGGAGAAGCATACCTTGACTTCCATTCCTTTTTAACCTTTTCTATGGCCTTACCCTGACCCTAAACCTAAACAAAACCATTACCACTACAAACCAAATTAGCACCTTAGTCCACATGTGTCAAACTCAAGGCCCGAGGGCCGAGTTCAGCGGCTAAAACTGTGCCTCCTGTAGCGAATGTTGATTTTTATTTATTTTTTTAACTGTGTAGTAGCAGCATCCTGCCACCAGAAGTCAGTTTTGCCACAACACATTAAAACAACGTAGAAATGTCCAAAAAGAGAAAAAGTGATGTAGACTGATGAGTTTAAAGTGTAACTCACCCCAATATCAACTGTTTTTGCAGATAAACTGTGTAAAATGGACCTAAGGGTGCTACTTTTATGTTACTGTGCATTTCTTTATATTTCTATGTAACCTGAAATATAATTATGAAATCAAAAGTATCATCTATACATGTGCAACAGGCCCTTTTAATTACTTCTTGATGCCAAAATTGCCCAATATAGAAATTAGTTTGGCACCCCTGCCTTAGTCCATCCATGTCCAAAGTGCCTTACTGGGGCCATTTGTGAACCTTGTACTGATTTTGTGTGGTCACCCCAGCTCCATTTCAAGAAAGATTTGGCCCATCAGCACATGTGGCTGGTGCAGAAGGAGACTTTTTCATTTTTAAGTAGGGCAAAATTATTACAGACAAGTTAAAATCTTTCAATTCAAAATGTTAGGCACAACACAAGGTTAATCACCACAATTTTTACATTCTCTTTAATTTGACATTAAATGGGACCACATCTATCCAATGACTTCTACTCAAATGCAGACTTTGGTGTATTGAAATCTGATTTGAATTAATAGAAAGAAAATGTTTTCAAAGAAATACTTACACAAATCCCATTCTTGTATTGCTTGAGCAGAAATAATATATATATTTTTTCAATCTGGCCCAAAATAATTTGCAAAATGGCTGTCCGTCTTTTAACATAGTAAATGAGCAAAACCCTTATTTAACTTCTGGATCTACAATGATTTACACATCCTTTTCCCACTTAGTCAGAAAATCTGTCTAGTTTGTTTAAATAAAATTACAATATTTTGTAGATCAGGTAAAATTACCCACAACATAATGTTTTGGGGGTTTTTTTTATTAATTTTTTTGGCCCTCCAGTACTTTTGACTTGACAATTTCGGCCCAAATGCCGAAAAGTTTGGATACCCCTGCCTTAGTCCTAAGCCTAAACCCTATCTTAGAAAAAAGTGACGACCTTTTTTGTTCTTCAATTTACTAATAAAATGGGCAAAACTGTTCTCACTCAGCTTAAAGTACAAGTAACCAGAGAGACACACACACTCCCAAGATTGTACACTGTACATCACACACCCCTAGCGATAAAAAAAGAACTAAACAGTATAGTGATAATTAATGCCATATTATGCCTGGCAATATCAAAGTCAAGGTTAGGTCAAAGTCAGGTTAAGGGAACTGAAACAACCCAATCTCCTCCTACTCCCTTGCATACATATGATATAACGTAACAGGTTAATGAAGAATTCATTATTTCCAAGACTTCCTGGTTGTCGTTCATGTCGTACTAAGCACTCATTAATGAGCTTCACTGATGATGGAATGAACAAATGTTTGTACCGGTTGTGTTTTTGCAGAGGAAAACTCTGTACCTTCTTTTTGGGTTTAATAATGCATATTAAGAGTGCAGAACTGGAGGTTTCTTATAAAAGCCTGTCTGCCTGTCTAATGGTCGCCCATTCAAACGGTTTCTAGGGCGTAAGAGGAGCTGTTGCAGCCATAATTGATCAATCTTAAAATCTGAACCATTGATTTGACTGTTAAATTACCAATCCAACAGGTAATGGCAAACTTTCTGCCGAGAAAGTGCAGACACTGGTGGAGCCGAACAAAAATCCTTTCCATTTGTTTTTTGCCAGCTGAGGTTATCAATGTAAACTTCCAGGTATTTGAAGAATTTCGTCTGATGGATATTTGTTTGTGCATGGCCAACAGGAGGTGATGCCCAATGGACCTGAAATCCACCAGCAACTCCACTGTCTTTTCTATATTAATTTGGAGTTGATGAGCATCACACCAATTCGCACACTTGGCTTGATTGAATTATAAGCAGAACTAAAATCGATAAAACAAATTGTCTTGTATATGCAGAGGCACTCCCCAGGTGTTTCAAAACCTGATACATCATGGTTAAAATGGCATCAGTCGCACTGCGTTTATTATTTTTATGCAAATTGGTATTGATCCATGTGTGGCTATAGTTTTTCCAAAGATGTCATCACATTGGAGGTGAAAGCTACTGATCATTGTTCACCTGGGGACAAGCTATATTTACACTATAAAGCCATAATTAATGGGTTACATGAAAGTAAAACCTAAAAAATGTCCAAAGTAAAAAAAAAAAAAAAGCTTACAACCAGTGCTTTAGATGCTATTTTAGGATTTGTGAATATTTCATCATTATAAATCATTCAGGATCACTGTATAGAATGGCCAAGAAGCAATCAAAACTAATTTCTAGGCTGATATTAATACTTTGTTTCTTTACTAACCCTGATACAAACTAAAAGGAAATATGTAGGTCTTTATGTCACAAAGGACCTCTTCACATTCTGTCTCATTTTAAGCAAAAGCATTTGTGTATTTTATCTGCATTTTATATGATGGACCACAGAAAAGGATTAGAAACATGCAATTAAACGTGTGCATTTGTAATCAACACCCTTTACTCTGCTACCCCTCAAAAAATCCAGTGTAACCAACTCATTTCAGGAGTCCCCCTTTGCGTGATTGAATCTCAGTATAAATCTAGTTGGTCTTTGAAGGTTCCAGAGGTTTGTGGAGAACAAACAGCATCATGTAGACCAACGAACACACCAGACAGACCAGGGTGAAAGTTGTGGGGACGTTTTAATCAGGTTAGGTTAGAACACAATATCCCAAGCTTTGATCATTTTCACAAAACTCTGTTCAATCCACCATCTGAACATGGATAGGGATTGGTCCACCTAAACTGACAGGTGCCAGGTGAGGAGAAGTAACCCAGAAGCCCACAGTAGCTGGAAGACATAGACATAATGGACGGGGGTACGGGTGGGACATGTCCCCCCCGCCCCCCACTTTTCAAATCGGTGCCCTTTGTCCCTTCCACTTTTTCAGCCGCTACTACTGTATATTCCGTTATTTACATGTAGTAACGTGTTTTTCCGAGTCGTCTTTAAACGTACCATAACCGAACTCTGAACTCAACTCACAGACCAGAGACATTATACGTGTTGGAGCGCATCCTGTGTTGCCGCCAAATTGGATAGGTCTCTCCTACTCAAGGCTGGCATAGCTTCCAACGGGAGTAAGGCTTGGGAGCAACTTTACCCGTATTTTCTGCAGCTTGTGGTTGCAATAACCCGGATAACTATTGAAAGTAGATCACACGGTGCAGATCACCATTTTGGGCTGAGATTGGTTCTGAACATTAGTTTTTGCTTGGCGAGAACAATGCAGAAACCCAAAAGATGGACCATAGTTTTATGTTTATTAATCTGTTATTGCCATATTTCACAAAATAAGGCTGAATCACATTGTCAAATTAAGTAGCATGGAGTTACAGAGTGCAAACACAAGCAAGAAGCTGTGCAAAACAGTTCTTTTTGGAGGGTCTTAAGCTCCAGCCCTTGTTGCAAACCGGGTAGTGTAAGACACTGGGATGACCTGGAAATTTTAAAGAACACTTTTCCAAGGGTTAAAAAATGTGTATGCATGTGTGCATGCATAGCGTGCAAAAATATGAAGAAATTATTGTTGGTGTGTAGAAAAGGCTCAGGCTTGTACATGTGACATAACTTTAAATAAACAATCTAACTTGTTTCTTTGCTAAAATATAAAATGTATTTATATATATATATATATTGATTTGTAAAACCATGTGCCTCTTTGTATAAAAGCATAAAACTATGTATTTTAGCATGAAAGCACATATTTATTTACATATATAATAATATAATAAAACATGTTTTAAGGGACCAGACAAAGAGCAGGCCAAAACCCCCTTATGATGAGTACGATTAATGGACGTCGTGTTCCCTCGCCCGGATGTGGGTCACCGGGGCCCCACTCTGGAGCCAGGCCTGGAGGTGGGGCATGTTGGCGAGCGCCTGGTGGCTGGGCTTTTGCCCATGGGGCCCGGCCGGGCTCAGCCCGAAGAGGAAACATGGGTCCACCTTCCAAGAGGCTCACCACCTGTCGGAGGGGCCAAAGGGGTTGGGTGTATTGTACAGCGGGTGGCAGTCGAGGGCGGGGACCTTGGCGTTCCAATCCTCGGCTTCAGAAGCTGGCTCTTAGGACGTGGAATGTCACCTCTCTGGTGGGGAAGGAGCCTGAGCTAGTGCGCGAGGTTGAGAGGTTCCGACTAGAGATAGTCGGACTCACCTCGACGCATGGCTCTGGCTCTGGAACCAGTCTCCTTGAGAGGGGTTGGACATTCTTCCACTCTGGAGTTGCCCCTGGTGAGAGGCGCCGAGTTGGGGTGGGCATACTTGTTGCCCCCCATCTCGGTGCCTGTACGTTGGGGTTTACCCCAGTGAACGAGAGGGTGGCCTCCCTCCCCATACGTGTGGGGGGACGGACTCTGACTGTTGTTTGTGCATATGCACCAAACAGCAGCTTGGATTACCCACCCTTTTTGGAGTCCTTGGAGGGGGTACTGGAGAGGGCCCCTCCTAGGGACTCCCTCGTTCTTCTGGGGGACTTCACCGCTCATGTGGGCAATGACAGTGAGACCTGGTGAGGCGTGGTTGGGAGGAATGGCCCACCTGATCTGAACTCGAGTGGTGTTCTGTTGTTGGACTTCTGTGCTCGTCATGGATTGTCCATCACAAACACCATGTTCAAGCATAAGGGTGTCCATATGTGCTCTTGGCACCAGGACACCCTAGGCTGTAGTTCAATGATTGACTTTGTTGTCGTTTCATCTGACCTGCAGCCGCATGTCTCGGGTGAAGAGAGGGGCGTAACTCTCCACCGACCACTACCTGGTAGTGAGTTGGCTCCGATGGTGGGGGAGGAAGCCGGTCAGACCTGGCATGCCCAAACGTATTGTGAGGGTTTGCTGGGAACGTCTGGCGGAGTCCCCGTTAGACGGAGCTTTAACTCCCACCTCCGGGAGAGCTTTGAACACGTCCCGAGGGAGGCGGGGGACATTGAGTCTGAGTGGACCATGTCTCGTGCCTCTATTGTTGAGGCGGCTAGTCGGAGCTGCGGCCGCAAGGTTTTCGGTGCATGTCGCAGGGGCAACCCTCGAACACGCTGGTGGACACCAGCGGTGAGGGAAGCCGTCAAGCTGAAGAAGGAGTCCTATTGGGCTTTATTGGCCTGTGGGACTCCGGAAACAGCTGATGTGTACCGGCAGTCAAAGCGGCAGGCAAAAACTCGGGCATGGGAAGAGTTCGGAGAGGCCGTGGAGAAAGACTTACGTACGGCTTCGAAGCGATTCTGGTCCACTATCCGGCGTCTCAGGAGGGGGAAGCAGTGCAGTATCAACACTGTTTATAGTGGGGGTGGTGTGCTGCTGACCTCGACTCGGGGCGTCGTGCGTTGGTGGGCGGAATACTTCGAAGACCTCCTTAATCCCACCAACACGTCTTCCATTGCGGAAGCAGAGCCTGGGGACTCTGGGTCGGGTTCTCCCATCTCTGATGCTGAGGTCGCCGAAGTTGTTAAAAAGCTCCTCGGTGGCAAGGCTCCGGGGGGGATGAGATTCGCCCTGAGTACCTTAAGGCTCTGGATGTTGTGGGGCTGTGTTGGTTAACGCAGCTCTGCAGCATTGCGTGGACATCGGGGGCAGTTCCCCTGGATTGGCAGACTGGGGTGGTGGTCCCCCTGTTTAAAAAGGGGGACCGGAGGGTGTGTTCCAATTACAGAGGAATCACACTCTTAAGCCTCCCTGGTAAGGTCTATTCCAGGGCTCTGGAAAGGAGGGTCCGTCGGATAGTCGAATCTCAGATTCAGGAAGAGCAGTGTGGTTTTCGTCCTGGCCGTGGAACACTGGATCAGCTCTACACCCTCAGCAGGATCCTGGAGGGGGCATGGGAGTTTGCCCAACCAGTCTACATGTGTTTTGTGGATCTGGAGAAGGCATTTGACCGTGTCCCTCGAGGGATCCTGTGGGGGGTACTCCGGGAGTATGGAGTACCGGGCCCTTTAATAAGGGCTGTCAGGTCTCTGTATGACCGGTGTCAGAGTCTGGTCCGCATTGCCGGCAGTAAGTCGGACTTGTTTCCGGTGAGAGTTGGACTCCGCCAAGGTTGCCCTTTGTCACCGATTCTGTTCAGAGCTTTTATGGACAGAATTTCTAGGCGCACCCAAGGTGTTGAGGGGATCCGTTTTGGTGGCCTTAGGATTGCGTCTCTGCTATTCGCGGATGACGTGGTCCTGTTGGCTTCATCAGGGCGTGATCTACAGCTCTCACTAGAGCGGTTCGCAGCCGAGTGCGAAGCGGCCGGGATGAGAATCAGTGCCTCCAAATCTGAGACCATGGTATTGAACAGGAAAAGGGTAGAGTGCCTTCTCCGGGTTGGGGAGGATGTGCTACCCCTAGTGGAGGAGTTTAAGTATCTTGGGGTCTTGTTCAAGAATGAGGGGAAGATGGAGCGGGAGATCGACAGGCGGATTGGTGCGGCGTCTGCTGTGAAGCGGGTGCTGTACCGATCCGTTGTAGTGAAGAGAGAGCAGAGCCAAAAGGCGAAGCTCTAGATTTACCGGTCGATCTATGTTCCCACCCTCATCTATGGTCACGAGCTTTGGGTCGTGACCGAAAGAATGAGATCCCGGATACAAGCGGCCAAAATTAGTTTTCTCCGTAGTGTGTCTGGGCTCTCCCTTAGAGATAGGGTGAGGAGCTCAGTCATCCGGGGAGGACTCAGAGTAGAGCCGCTGCTCCTCCACGTCAAGAGGAGCCAGTTGAGGTGGCTCGGGCATCTGGTTAGGATGCCTCCTGGACGCCTCCCTGGTGAGGTGTTCCGGGCACGTCCCACCGGGAGGAGGCCCAGGGGAAGACCCAGGACACGCTGGAGGGACTATGTCTCTCGGCTGGCCTGGGAACGCCTTGGGATTCCCCCGAAGGAGCTGGCCCAAGTGGCTGGGGAGAGGGACGTCTGGGCCTCCCTACTGAAGCTGCTACCCCTGCGACCCAACCCCGGATAAGCGGAAGACAATGGATGGATGGATGGATGGATGGGTGTTTTTTATGTATAACAGCATCTGTATCATAACCACATCTCTATCATTTGTGACAAGCCAAATCGTTTGAAAATCGGGTAAAAATTCAGGAGTTATGATTTATTTTAGTTGGACAAACAGCTTCCTCAGTACAAATAAAAGCACTGAGGTGGCGTGAGAGACCCATCCAAGATGGAGGCCATACTGAAACGTCAGTTCCAATAGGCAGCGCCAGTCCATGGGCCATCTACCTCTATAATGTCTATGTCACAGATGGGACCTGCTGCTGAGCAGTTGTGTGGGTGTGCGTGTCTGGATGTTCAGCAAACCAGCAAGAGGCAGACAACTTTAAACCATTTTTTCCTCAAATAAAACATGCAAGTAGAGTAATGCTGTTGCATGCAGATAATGTTAGCTAAATCATGACTCGTTAATAAATGCCAGTATATCATTTTAAGCTAGTTGCAAAAAATTTTACCTTTGTGCTACATGCCTTGCTAATTAGTTAATGGTGAGAATAAACACAACCTGTGTGTACACCTGTTTCTGTGTAGAATTTGTGCTCATTGTGGCTTTCCACATATTTAAGATAAATCTTTATTCCCACAATAGAAAGATCAGAAGCAGTGGATGATGATGCTGAGTCTTCACAGGTAAGAAGAGGTTATTATTTGCTGATTAAAATTTAAAATATCTCCATCTGCAAGGAGAAACCAATAAGTTATCAGGAAAGGGGTTTCACAGATATTTGAGAGTAACACTCATTCGCTCTAAAATATTTTTAACCTGTATTGTAGTGGTTAGCACAGGGAAAATACCATGTGTCAGGGAAGAGATCAGGCTGCAGGACTGGCTGTCAGCAAGAGCCTGCAGATAGTGACAGAGCAGGAGATGGATCTTGGATTTATTTGTATATTCAGATATTACTTTACTTCTGCATTATTTACGTTCTTAAAGGAAGCAGGACTGCCATTTTTCTTTATCTTGATTAATTTTGCTCATCTGTTACATTTGACTAAAATATGGATTTTAGTATTGTGTCACGTTCTATGTTCATGCCAATAAATTAAATGATGTGGCTTATAACCTTGTCACTCCCATTCCACATCATTGGATAAGTAATAATTTGCTTACAAGGATGTTTTTTTTTACCAAACATCTCATGTTCAGTGTTGTTTTCATTTGGCACCGTATGATTTGGCTACTTGCCCTGTAGATGTCAGAGGGTCATTGTGTTAACCAGAGTTTGGCAGCTAAAACTTTATATTTTGTTAATTTAAAGAACTAAAGTTGTTCCCCTGCTGCTGTATTGTGGTAGGGGTGTAAATCAGGGGCGTGCATACATAGACACTAGGTGGTGCTAAAGCACTAGGAAGTTTGCCCTTTATCAACGAAAATGCCCTTTTGAAACTCGTTTTTTTTTTTTTTTTTTTTTTATTATTAATATTCAGGGCAGTCAAAAGTAGCCGGTCAACGGCGGCAAATCGCCGTCTATAGCAGCTCTTGCCGCCGCCTACATTTCCCCGATTATATAATGGAGCGATATTTGTGCCTTCTGGGTGAGCGCGGAGCAGACCCTGGACTGGAAGCCGTCTTCTTTTTTTTCTTTTTTTTTTTTACCTCGGAGTGGCCATCGACCTTTTAGTACTATCTTTGATGTGTCAATCATACAATTTAACCAATCAAATCAACGACTGAAGGCAACATGCTAGCCAATCACAGCTGGAGAGGGGCGGGACACCGAGTCATAGCCTTCAGTCGCCGCCGCAGTTCGGCTGTGGTCACCGTTGGTGTCGGTAGAGCGGGATGGAAATTTGGTCTGATTACCAAACAATTACAAGAAGTGACAACAAAGCAGAGAGCGAGCTGGAAGGAGCGCTATTAATTTCTGTTTGAAATGTCAGCACTGAAGTCTAAACTGGAGTAAACATTCACGCTAGGAGGGTTAGCTAGGACAGCTAGCAGGGTTAGCTAGGACAGCTAGGAGCACAAGGAGCAGAACCAAGGACTAAAACTGCCAAACTGAAGAGACTTGAGTTACTTGCAGGTAGAAGGGAACTCTGCTTTGTTCAGCTCCTTGTTCTCATAGCTGCTGTAATTACAGAACCTGTTCTAGTCAGAATTGTTACTTCAGTCAGTGTTCAGCCTGACACCAGCGCTCATGTTTATTAGCGTGTAGCTTATGCTGGACTTTTGAGTTAAGACACAGCGCTACAGGTTACCCTATGTCATTGTTAGTCCAAAGGCAAAATCTCAAACTCTCTCATGTTAAAAGCACAGAACTATTAAACACATAAGAACATGCCATTAGCACACAACTGAGCTGAAGCAAAGAAAAAAACTGCGCATATGGGCTCCAAACAAAATGTACAATCAGACAACCAAATAACACACAAGATCTCTTTAACAATCAGGATATTTCACCCAGAAAAAATAAATTATAAATAGCTTCCCAACATGAGTTGTAAATCTACCTTAATATAAACTTAATTTCTCTCAGTATAGCTCAATTAAACATTTCTCTTACACGCAGTCATGAAATATTTTTAAGTAGAACTCAAGCCCTCTTGGGCGTTTACATTGACCAAACACTTGATTAACCATTAGTCTTTTCTTGTTTTATTATAACAATCAATATTATTCATTATAACTATTATTCATTGATGATGTCAGATCGACAGATTCAACTTATTTAAAAAATAAATAATGACTATTTTGATATATTTTGTTAGTAATTCTTTCTAAAAGCCCAACAAATGTTATGAAAAGCTTCGGAAATTTTTTACAATCTGCCCATAAGCTATTTTTTTCCAGCTCAATGTGTTCAAAAGCCTAATTGGTTGGAAACCTGCCTAATTTGGCAACACCGACTACGCTATTGCTATTTGTTTGTTCGTTACAGGAGTCACAGAGCCACTGTTTAGTCTGAAGTATATATCTATATATAGATATATAGATATATATCTATATATAAGTGCACCCTCCTACCTGATAGTGTGTAGCCTGCTACTGTAAAAAAGTTTGACTGCCCTGAATATTATTAAGATTTTACTGAGGTCGGTTTTGAAATGATCTTTTGAAAACCTGAGCCATTAAAAACAACTGAAACAATGCCCTGAAATGAGCCACCTCCTTGCGCACGCTAAAAAGTGCCCTCCCACCCCCTCCTGAGCACCTGCCCCCTAAAATGTCTGTGCACGCCACAGGTGTAAATCCCCAACTTTATCACAATATGATTTTATATTGATTTGTTTTGATGACGATACGATTTGCTGATATCACAAACTCTTTTATGATTTCTTATCGATGCAATCTGCAGTATATGATGCAACATCATCTGCCCGTCTACAACTAATTTTTACGTTGATATTAACTCACCAATAACCCAAATATGATTTTACCATTTTATTTCTAAGCAGGGATTTAAATCTAAAACAATATTCTCCTAAATTTAAAATATACTACTACTACTACTACTACTAATTGTCATGTTTTTGAGATGCTTAGCCCACATGCAGATAACGGGTGACCAGAGCACAGTTTTAAGATGTTTATTAAGAAGAAGGCAGTAAAAGAAGCAAGAATATAATCGCCTGGACGAGGCCTGAACGTCAGAGCGGGGTTGACTGTAAGAGAAGGGGAGAGAATGAATTGAAGGCAAGAACCAGGAACGTGCCGAATCATACGCTGCTTACCATGTAGCAGGAGAGACCTAACTGGGGAAGAATAGCGCCTTGGGAACCTTGTTTGCCTACTCTATATGGTGGGGTGGTGACTGGAGGGCGGCAGATGGAGCTGGCAAGGAATCCGAAGCAAACCTCAACTGACAGGAGCGACAGACGGATTAACCAGAGTTCAGGAATCCTGGAGAAGCCTGTGGAATCCGGGCCGTCTTGGTAACGCCAAGGGAGTACGAGGGGGAGCGCCAGAGCAAAATCTGAGCTGATGATTCCACAGGTTCAAAATATCTTCGGAGCTTCGAGACGGGTGAGTGCATCCATGCACACAAAAACTGTGACAAAAACAGGAGAACCAAAGTTAGTCCAAAGCAAAGACGAAGACTTACGATCAGGAACTAAGGCTTGGACAGGGCCACGTCGTACCACAACTGGTTAAGGCTCTGGCATCTTCCGTCTTTCCGTGCTCTGCTTAAGAAGCCAGAGGAAGCTGCCTCTGACGAGCCGCAGGTGCGGGGCACACCCCCTCAGCCACCACCTGTGGAGGCAATCAAAGCAGGCACACAAACAGAACCCTGACACTAATAATAATAATAAATCAGCTTTTCACTTTAGTCTAATGTCTTGTGAATTTCAAAATAAAGGTCCATCTTAAAAATGACGATATGGATCAATACTCCAAGAAGTGCCAGACGCATCTCCACTGATCCCACCCCCACCCAGGGAATGCACTGTTTGCCCCTCTCCCATCAGGTAAACGCTTCAGAAGCCTCAAGGCCAAAATAAATAAACTTAGAAACAGCTTCTTCCCAAGAGCTGTGAGGGCAGTCGCCCCCTGATGGGAGACTGCCGTCCAACGCTTTAAAATCACCTCCATGGTTACTAGCCCATCATATGTTACAATCACCTTAATATTACTGTCTACTTGCACACTATCATCTCACAATATCTAAATGCA
Organism: Fundulus diaphanus; assembly: GCA_037039145.1. Lineage (NCBI taxonomy): Eukaryota > Metazoa > Chordata > Actinopteri > Cyprinodontiformes > Fundulidae > Fundulus > Fundulus diaphanus. Next base: position 12,070,756 of record CM073125.1, read on the forward strand.
CACTGCTGTAATGAAGCCTCAAACCATCATTGTTCAATAAGCACCTTACTACCTCATTATCTGTTATCTGTGACTCTCCTGAATGATACAAAACGATGTAACTCTTCTTCATTGCCTGTTTGTCAGTTTTTGTATAATGTGAACCAGAGTGGAGAAATTTTGCCGCGGTGACAAATAAAATATTCCTGATTCCTGATATTTTCCTTTTGCATTGATGTAATTGTATCGTTAATCATTGAATTGATATATCTATCAGAATCAGAAATACTTTAATCATCCCATGTGTGAATCAATATATTATTAAACCCATACACAGTAGCTGTTGGTGATTATGTGGTTCCTTAAAATCCCTCACCGTGCTTTCAAATTGGTTACACGCCTCAACAGGCGTTGTGCTCAGTCTTCGGAGACACCACACATGGTAGGATATTGGGGCAAGACAATCCAACATGTTTAATATCCCCGAGTTGAGGCCGGTCCCGACGTTCCACCGAGCGGACCCAATCGCTCTTAACACACCACACATGGCAGGATGGACGGGCTGCACAGTGACGTAGTGGGTAGCGCTGTTGCCTTGGAGCAAGAAGGTCCTGGGTTCGAGTCCAACCCTGGGTCTTTCTGCATGGCGTTTGCATGTTCTCCTTGTGCATGTGTGGGTTCTCTCCAGGTACTCCAGCTTCCTCCCACAGTCCAAAAAGCATGACTGTTAGGTTAATTGGCCTCTCTAAATTGTCCTTAGGTGTGAGTGTGTGCGTGAATGGTTGTTTGTCCTGTCTGTCTGTGTTGCCCTGCGACAGACTGGCAACCTGGTCAGGGTGTACCCCGCCTCTTGCCCAGTGAACGCTGGAGATAGGCACCAGCACCCCCCGCGACCCCATGAGGGATTAAGCGGGTCAGAAAGTGGATGGAGATGGCAGGATATTCTCTTTAGATTATTTTAAAACACACAACGATTCTCTGCGCCTCTCGGAGTGGAGAGATTGGAACAAAAATCGAGCTAAAAATCTTGCCGTGTGAACCAACCTTAAGGAGAGATGCGTTTGAAAGCAAGAGGTTGATCAAACATTTCTAGACCTCTGAAAAGATATATGTCCCCCTCACTTTTGAGATGATGCTTGTGCCCTTGCTGGAGGAGCAGCATTCATTCTCAGCTCAGGTGGGAGAATCTATTGACAGCTCAACTGTTACTGTAAATACTTAACACCAGATTGGTGTAGAATCTTAACCCTTTAAGAGTATAAATTAACTCTTTTACCAGTATTTTTAGACTCTTTCTATATTAACCATAATACTCTACTTGCTGACAGTTTAAAGATTGAAAATGAACTCTGACAGAGTGTCTCATCTGTATGACATGGAGTTCCATGTACCATAGAAAGGGAGTTTATTCATCAACAAAACACAGTGAATTCTAGATGTTAGGATCTGAACTTTGACACTTGTATCATACTGCATATTCTATCTTAAATCAACAACTCCCTCTTTTTTAAATATGCACTCTTACTGGGGTAAAGTTTAACATTAGCAACATTAACTATCACTTAGTAATTACTAAAACATGAATGAGCAACCAACCACAAAAAGTCCAGATACTTTATTTTAAAACAGTTTCCAGAATCTTCACAACATTTAGCACTAAACTGCTTAGTCATTATCAATTGTTGTCCAACTACGATGAGGACTTTTAGGAGCTCAAAACATAGGATATTACTGATAATTTAATACCTTACCCATATATGCAGCCCCTGAATTGAGACACACCCTTACAACTTGATTTAAAGCATGGCTTTGGGTATCAATTTCTCTTTTTAATACAATTTAATTTACATTCTTTTTAGTTTGGGGTACCAAATGTTCGATGCTTAGCAACACTATAAAAAACCTCGTTTGGGTTTGTCAATTGATTAAAAAGCTTACTGTTTTTGAAAATTATTAGAAATTAGAATGTAACCACATTCTGTTATTTATTTTAGATTAAATATCTTACTGTAATTTTACACAATTTTAAACAATAATGACCATTCTATTTCATAATTCTAATTTTATTTTTACTGACAATTTTATGACATTGTTTTTTCTTTTTATTCTCTCTGTTCAAGGAACTTTTGCTGGGTCATATGTTTGATAGACTCTGTGATCATTTGGAGCACGTTCTTGAGCATGCGCCACTGGATCTGGACTACCTAGATTTCATCTGCCCTTTAGAACTTGTTTTTTTAAATGCCTTGTCTTGTCAAGTAACTGTTCCTTCAGAAATTTTGGATGCTCTGGGTCATTTGCACAGACTAATTAACTTAGAAAAATATAGTGAAGAACAACAAACATCTGTTGTGCATTTTTAGCGAGGACCAGCTGGGCAGCAGCGGATGGTGATATCCCCAGACTACGTTTGCTGTCTTCTAGAACTCCATCTCCCTGTCACATGCATAGCCAAACTTTTAGGCATTTCCAGACGGACTGTATATCGACAAATGGCCGAGTCAGGTCTTTCGGTGAGGGCATTATACACCACCATGTCAGATGATGAGTTAGAACAGTGTGTGAGGAACATTAAATCCAGGCAACTTCACTCCCGATACCGAACGGTGAACGCTCTTCTGCAAGCCACGGGACTGAGGGTGCAGAATGATAGTAAAATTATACATTTATTTTAGGACTTTGAATTTATCATAACATTAGAATCAGAAAAAGTTATTAGTATTTTTTATTATTTATTTTCAAACTCATGTACACATACTCAATAAACTACTTCAACTGGATGTTTCAAACTGCCTGAGTATGAATCTATAAAATCAGTACAATTGGTAAAACATTGATGATTCATAGAGGAGACATGCAATATATATATATATCTGAACATTGTTGCGTTACTAGTTTTGTGTTAATGATTTCCACATCTAATATGTATAGAATTTGTTATCTGAGAAAATTAGAAGATTGAATTATTGTTTCTAAATGTTCACAACATAACGGTTTCATTAAAACAATGCCGCTTCACATAGATGGAAAACTCTGAAACAGCATAAATGCAGATCATGTTTCCAAAGGCATGTTGAATAATCACAGCAGACCAAAGCCAGTTTGGCAAGAGGAAATACAGGCTAAAATATCGTCATTAAAAGATTTGTAGTCCTTGTAGTGGTTTGGGATTTCCAAAGTTTCATAGCAAGTGGCAGCTGTGGGGTACTTGCTGTGGACAATCTCCACAGACAGACATGCCGGTAAATTCTCCCATCCAGAATTTCATGAGCTCTTTCAGTTCAGGTGGTGTGGCTTTGAAAGGAAACAAAATAAAAGAGCACAATCTAATTTATCCATAAACCAGAACATATAGATAAATTAGTATGTTTGTAAGACTAAGGTAAAAGGAAATCTGCTAGACAGTTTTCCATTTTCTTAAAATCCACACGTAAAGCTTTGGATCTAGATGTTGCAATAGAGCTGAGCTACACAGACAGTACACACGGGAACATGCAAACTTCACTGTTTGATTTACTCTGGAGCAAAGATTAAATCTCAACTGTGACGTACCACTGCTAAGTAGTAAGAAACAATCATTCCCATAGCGATGCTTTCTAGCAAAGTAATTGAAAACCTCCAATCAGACACTGGTAAACTCACAATTTGCGATGAACTGTCTCAGATATCCTGAAATGTGCCATTTGGTTATCGTCATCTTCAGGACTTCCATCATCTGTTTCTTGCCAAGTGATATGCTGAAGTACTACCTGAATTCAGGAGGAAAACATTAATTGTGTTGTTTAACATTTCTATTCTGCAGGGTTGCAAAAAAATGTATTAAATAAAATATGTTCGATGAAATCGATGAGGGATGCAAAACCATAATTCTAGTAATTTAAAAGTTACCTCTGGACACAGGGATGGTTCCTCTTTTGGAAAAATGAGGGGTACAGCATCTGGTCGCAGAGTCACCAGTGTCCATATTGAGGTTTCTTTCAAGCCTTGTCCAACCTGCTTTATCTGTCTTGTGACTCGTCCAAGAACCTATTTAAAATAAATAGCAATTTTATTTCTAAACTCGTGAAAGTTATTGCATTACCAGTGCACTGCACTGGTAATCAAACTAAAAACAAGGATCATAGCCGACACTAATGTGTACACAAAAATTTTAATAAGTCATGTTGCACTGAAGACAGGAAAGTCAGTAGAATTAATAGCCAATGTAAAAGGATGAGTCTTTAAAAGAAAATCATTGAGTTTTAGAATATGCTAAACATGCATGTTATTTAATTCATAGCTACCCAAACCCGTCTTTTAAATCAAGTTGTAAGATAATTTATTGAATTTCATGCGCAAAGAAAAGCAATACTACAGAAAAATGAAACAATAAACTCACCGTTCAGTTAGCGTTAGCTTACATGACCACCTCCGAGATGCTGGTTTTCCTTTGGTGCGGGCGCCACGTCACGTGACTAAGAAAACGTAACAGGATTGGCTGGGTGTTGACACCACAATCCATTGCTAATGTCTGTGACCTGAAGTAACCCTTCCCTTTTTACACCGAATTTAAACGCTGAATTTAAGACAGTGAAATGGAGCAAGTTGAATCTCAGGAGGCTGAAAATTAGTTTGAATTTTGAAAGGTTGAATTTTTTTATATGCAGATTTTTTTAACACTGAAAAATAGGTATTGAAAATGTAATCACTTTGAAATACTAATTTGAATTTTTAGTTTAAAGAGAAAATAACAAATGAAATTTCAACTGTATAGAAATAATGACAATGAATTTTTTTTAGGTTAAAAATGTTTTCTGAATATATTTTAACACTGAAAGAGTAAGTACAAACATACAACATTTAAATTTCAGTGGTATTTTTAATTCAGATCCCAGCGACACAGATTTACTTCCATAGCCGGAGGGCTCTGATGCTGCAGCTCAAGGGGAAGTCAGGCAGCGGCGACTTATGGAAGGTAGAATAATGAATGGTCTGATTCAAAACACACTGGCTGTTGCCTCGTTGGGATTAGATTGCTGGTCAGTTAATTTTACAAAGACAGCAGTGCTAAATGTTTTGGATTTAACTGTTATAACAGGATATCAAAACATTCTGCCCACTTCATAATGTTTAAGCTTGAAATTTAAAATTGTACAAATCTGATGTGGTCTCAAAGCTCATAATGCAAGCTTGTCACGTTAAAATGTAAGTTGACTTTAGGATGAAGCTGTAACTTTAGTTCTAGTTTATATGTTAGGGTGTCAATGTTAAAGAGCTAATGAAAACATTGGCTTTAAAGGAGAAGTCCGGTCAACAAGGAAAAATCAGGGGATCATTAGCTATAACTAAAACTAATACGTTCGTGGTTATTTAATGAATTTAGCATTAATCAATAAGAAAATAAAAACATAAATTGTCGTCTGGATCACTGTGTCTGGGGGCGGCCATTACTGCTCAAATGGGCAGTAATGGCTGCCTGACATCACATCCTGTGACGTGGAAAAGCGGAGAGCCGACAGCATTTCTCCGCACTTTCCAAGCAAAGTCAATAGGAGCCGTTCTACACAGCTGCGATCATCAACAATTTTTTCGGATTTCCAGAGGACTTCACCATTAACATTCGCGGGAGCTATTGCTGAAGCAACAATGCTCACGTGCATGACAGTTGGATGTTCCAATACATCGGGTAAAAATGGAAAAAACATTAGTTTTTTCACTTTTGCGATTCATGACTACCATGGGCTGTTTTGTTGGATTACCTACTTGAAGAGAGAGGATTTTCCATCGTGCTTCTGGCCAGAGAGAAACATCATATGCAGCCAACATTTGGAAGAAGAATGTCTTCAAGATGACATGAGAGCGAGGATTTTCGGTATGTTTTTCTTTTTCATAATGTAGAATTTGCTGGAACATTTCTTTACCGACCAGAGCGGCGGAGGGATACGACACACTTAGAAAGCATGCTCACTGTTGTGAAGCCCACTTATTTTATGCAACTTTGGTCTTATTTTTTCTAAAGTCACTTGTATATTTCATGAGTTGTGGGGTTGCAGTTTTTTTTGGGCTTGTTTCTGAAAGTGAAGTCGATTGTTTGAGGTCAAAACTAAGTGACACTGAAATATCCCTCCGCCTCATAACGCGCTGCAGCTCCTCCTGACAGCAGGAGCAGAGTAAATTCAGAAGGAGCCGCTCTGCCCGTATTTTCTGCAGTTTACGGTTGCAATAACTGATGATAACTGCTGAAAGTAGATTAGGCGGTGCAGATCACCATTTTGAGCAGAGATTGGTTCTAAAGATGAGTTTTATACTCATCTTTTAACATTGCCGAACCCAACCCATAAACCATACTTTAATGCTTATTTGTTGTCTTTTTATGTCTCTAATGCTAAATGTAAAATTAGTATTACTTTAAATTTAAATGCTTAAAACTATGTCTATCTTTGTTTAAGAGGTTAAAAAATATATTTCGGCATGAAAACGGGTATTTATTTACAAGGGGACAGATAGGGCATTGGGACTTGCTCTACAGCCGATACTGCATCGTTACGTCACAAACTGGGAGGTGGCAGTACTGTTCTTCACCAAGATGGCGGCCCCCATTACTCATTCAAATATTCATATCACACATTTCTTCCAGTTTTTACAAACACCCTGTGTTAGTATCTGGGATGCCATTTGTAAGGTTACACAGTCAAAGTCTAACAGCAATATTTTGGGTTCTTTACTGTGATAAGAGGAATAAAATGGGTTTTCATTTTTAAAGTCCGATTTTCAACATACATTTATACAGTTATATATTTGTAAATGTCACAGTTCCAAACTAAATATTTAATTACACAGCTAAATGTTAAGTTTGTAAAACAAGCATTTAGTTTTCAGATTAAATATTTAACTCCAAATTAAATGTTTAGTTTACAAACTAAACGTTTACCTTGGAGCTAAATATTAAGCTTGTTATTTAAATATTTAACTTGCAACTGTGACTTATTTATAGATTTATGAATAACAAAAATATGAAAAGCGAACCCTGCCTTTTATCTCTCATTGTATAACTTTACAAACAGAACCCCATAGACCTACCAGCAGGGATGTAAAAATATCTAGATAATAATTTAAAGAGGGAACAAAGCCAAAAGACAGCTGTCTTCATGTGAAAGCATATGTTTTATCAAGAGTGACACAAACTAAAGAATGAGAGTTAAAGATGGCTAACGTAAACATCCCTCAGCTTACCTGTCTGCTGTCCTCTTTGTGTCCTTGATTTTGTTTTTAATGGAACTTCGTAGCCCAGCCACTTTTCTGGCGTCGTGGGTCTTCTGTTGGTCTTTTGTCCACAAAATGAAAACAAAAAACATACGGTTGCTTCTGTGGTTTCTTCAAATTTTAAGCTTTTAGCCACAGGCGAAGAAATTCCTCATTCTTCGGCTGGAGGTGAAGGAAGTAGGGCTCCCCGCATCCGAAGCTTTTGTTCCCGGTCGATGATTAAAACACTCCTTCACATAAACCTTTCTTTTACACTCGTTATTATGACAACCTGTAACCGTACAAACGATCCCGGTCTTCCTCGAAGTCATAATGACGAGTAATTTGAGACGAAGTAGCTGCATGGGTTGCTTTTCAGCTAGCTAAACAGTGACAGGAAGTGAGCAGCCGGAAGGCTCGCACAAAAAAACGTCAACTCGCTGGCTCCATATTTCCGTCGAAAATAAGGTGGATACATGCTAATGTCGTTGTTGTTGTTTTTTTCTTCTTCTTGTGTTGGCGGTTGGCAACAAACTTTTAGTAGCATTGCTGCCACCTACCGGTATGGAGTGTGGTTCGTGATGGTTTATTTATATATCTTTGTATTCTAAATATCTATATTATTCATTCATTCATTCATTCATTCACACCTTCTATAATCAAATTCTATGAAATAATTTAGTTTGTTTAAAAAAAATCTGATAACTATTTGTATATGTTTACTCCCCAAATTCTTCCTCAAAATATTTAATAAATTAACCTTTTCCTTAATTCTTTCAAACTCTCCTCATATATCTTCTCTTTCTTTCATGCTTATATCATTCTAATATAACTCGTTCTATTGTTTCATATTTTCCACAGTAATCACTTTTTCCAGTAGTATGCTTTTTGAATTTTTAAAAAGTGTAAAATTAAGTTCTGTATGCTAAATCTTAACCTTGTTATCACTCTCTCCTTTCTATTTTGCCTTCCATTTCTTCTTTCTCCTACTATCTTCTGACACGCTAACGTTTCTTCACGTCTCCCATTTATCATCGACCTGCAGGTTGTATTAGCAAGTGACGTCACAGCATTTTCAAATCTCTGATCCTCCTTCATCCAAAGACCTAACTATTGGCCAATTTCTTGCTGCATTCAACTACTACGGTGACATTTATGTTCAGTTTACCCGGACTGTAGGATTGAGTTCGATACTTATCCTTTTATTGCAGAAGTTCATATAAAATTCAGCAATAACTTTTATCAATACCACAAATCGTTCGATATTAAAGCAGCTGCAACCCTGGTGCAATACGGCATCCGCTTGGACTGTTCTGTATTTGATTCAGACCTCTTAATCATGCTGACCAGGCCACTCTTTGTTACTCTTGTCATTCCATCTGTCATCTCAATGTTTTTGCCCAATCAATTACTTCAGGTGTTGTGCAATTATACATGTTAGTTATTTAATGTTTAATAGATAACTCTTGTTGTAGGTATTGTCTGATGAATGTCAGCTGGGAGCTGATGTTAGGATGATAGTTGAGGGGGATGATTCAAGTACTGCCGATCTTTTAACAGCAAACTCTGCACATGTAGAATGGGGAGTTACTACTTCTCTTCAATATCCGGAGAGCATCACTGTGGGTGCTGTTGTCTGGTTGATACTATTTTCAATTATGGATCCTCTCTGCAGGCTGGTGATAAAAAGAAGCTAAGCTAAGGACCTATTTACACAGAGACAAAAAGTGGGTGATCATCAACATCAGTTTTATCAGAATAATTCAGTGCAGATCTGAGTTAAAGAACCAAATTAATTTTAAAGAACATCGAATGAGCTAAATTAGCTTAATTGATTCAGAGCAGCATTTGGTATGTGTTCGGCCATCCAATGTAAATCCCGAATTAAGCAAACATAATTTGATAAAATAATATCTTAAAGAAGTGTTACCCGTCTTCCATCCGTTCTTCATCTTCTGTTCGATTTCTTCTTATAGATCTTCCCTTCACTATTCCCAGTTTGTCCCTTCACAAATTGAACCTGTCGGCCCTGCAACTAAAATTGAGTTTTAGGTATTGATCTCGACCTAGTTGCCATGATGGCTTCTCTGCCTGCAGACAGGCTCTCGAATTCACAAGATATCACAGTCTCATTTCCCGTATCAGTTATTTCCAAGCGTCAGCTGCTCTCCTCGCTTGGCCACCTCAATTTTGCATGTGCATCATTCCCCAGAGTCGCGCTTTTAATTCCAGGCAGTTCGAGCTCACTAAGTCCGTTCCCTCCCCCCCTTGAACAGGATACTCTGGTTGAGGGCTGCCGTTCTGACCTTTCAATTTACAATTCTCTCCTCTCTGCGAGATCTACCCTATAGCCGTAGCTTGCCGTCTATGGGGCCCGCTCTGAAGAAAGAAGCACATATCTGCTTACTGTGATTACATTTCAGTGTTGAAGCATAAAGATCGCTCCTCCTCTTAATCTCTCACGCTATTTATCTAGCAAGTAGTCGCAATAATATTCTCTCAGCTCGTCGTGTTTCCGGCCATTCTAATTCTGCTGCTCATGCTCTTTCCCATTTCAATTCCTGACTTTCTGCCCTTTCTCACTATGTTTAATTTGGTCTAAACGTACAAATGTCCTCGCATTCCAAAGCTCTTTTCATTACATCAGAGAGTTCCCATGCCAGCACACTGGTGCTGTGCAATTATACACTGTTTAAAGTTATTTAGTGTCTATTAAATAACTCTCTGTCTGTTAAGTATTGTCTGGTGATGATCAGCTCTTAAGCTGATATCAAGACAATGATTGATAGGGATGAATTTGAGCACTAGTGATCTTTTAACAGCAAAACCTGCACACACATAGAATAAAGGAGTGACAACTTCTTTTCAAGTTCAAGAATTTAATAACAGAAATAAAATGAACATCCATGAACTATATTTCGATTAACAAATCCTCTGTAGTAGGCTAGTGAAACTTAACTAAACTACTAAGCAAAACGAAGATAAAAAGGAACTAAGCTAAGGAACTATTTACATGCAAAACAAACAAAAGACAAAACAAAAGTGGTTGATCATAATTAGAATAATTCAGTGAATCCTTGTTCACTGCAGATCTGATTCAAAAAGCATGGAATGGAGTTAAATTAGCTTAACTAATTTAGAAAAACATTTGGCATGTGTTTCACTTCATTCACAATGTGAATCCTGAGTTAAACAAAATATTATTTCATCAAATAATGTTTTAAGTTGAACTTTGGTTCTTTAACTTAAAAGAATGTGAACTGAGGTTAAATTAGCTTGACTAATTCAGAACACATTTGACATGTGTTTCACCCATTTACCATGCAAATCCTGAGTTACACAAAACATTATTTGAGGAAATAACATTTTGAGCAATGATTTGCTCAGTAAAATGATTACCTTAGGAGCGCTTGAATTTATCAATGCAATGATACCTCCGGAAGCTAGGGGCGCTGCGGCGATCGGTCGCTAAAATCGGTTACTTTAAAGTTACCAAATTGCCTTTAAACCGGCATTAATATTCAATATTAATGCGGGAATATGGCTCATAGCTCTATCTAATGACGGAGCAGAAGAAACAAGCGTTATGCTTTAAGGCAAGCTCCTTTGAATGTCCGGAAATCGGAAGCTACCAGAAGCTAATAGCATTTTGGCTAGCAGGCTTTCAGCGCTAACAAAGAAAGAGTTTAGCTTTATTTTTAGTCATAATGAGTGGGTCGGATATCGGAAACATTAATGTCCCATCAATGTATGAAACCCTTGTGGAGATAACCTTTGTTATAACCATAAAACACACTCAAATGATATTAACAATACCATGAAACCGAAGGCTAGCATGAGCTACCTCCGTTAGCCCTTTGTTCAAAGACACCATGTGCAAAACGATTTACAAAACATTTCCAAATGAGCCATTTAACTTCTCCCTCTGGTTTCTCTGCCCAAACCTGTCGGTGCCTCATGTGAGTTTGGTCTACTTTGGTCATCCAAGAAAGGCAGTGAAAAGCAGGAAAAGTTGTTGATCCTTCAGCAGTGGGCTATTGGCTTAGCTCTGCAGCTATGAGCTAACCGACAGCGTGGTCAGGCAGCTTGGCAAAGCGTAGTCGGGATCAGAGGCTCATAGGTCCTTTTAATAGTCTGCTCGCTCAGCTTGTCTGGTGAGGGAAGGCATCAGCCGTCTCACGTCTGCTTTCCTGCAACAGCTGACAAAAATAAACAAGGCTGTTTCGGCAATCTGTGCTTTGCGGCTAGTTTGCGCAGAAGTGCAACTTAGCTCGATCAGTGTGTTGTTTCTCCGGATTCAGTCAGGTCCTCCGCTCCGCAGAGGAGGAGAAAACCCCCTTTTCGCCTGATCACTCCATCGAAGCAGGCAGATGGGTTCCACAGAACGGCTGTTCTGGGCAGCATGTGGCTTTTTGGACCTTGAGTCACATGGCTGCTGAGGAAGGAGACCCCCCTCTCCTTGGGAGCCCCAGGAGAGAAGTAGTGGTCGTCTGAGTGGAATCAGTGTGAGAGAGATGGGTGGGAGCCCCCTGAGGGCTTCAGCCAGAAGTAGAAGACTCAGCTTTGTCCTGTGGGAGGAAGGTTTTATAGCAACAGGGAACCCCTGCTGAGAGAAGGGCCGTCCCAGCTGACTCTCTCTCCTTTGTGGCTGTGTGGTCAGAATTCAATCTGATATCAATTATTTTCATCATGGCTTTGTGGCACTATGCTGGTCTCAAAACATCTAAGAGATCCATTAGAATCATGTCGCCTTCCATCTAGCGTTATTTTAGCCATTCATTCAGGATGGGAGGTGCCACAACAGCAGCTGTTCGTGGAGCCCCGGTGGCTTCTCTCCAACAACTGGGCCGATGGTCATCATCAGCATGCCTCACATATCTGTTCTGAGCATTCATTCATTTTAGCTGCTCAACGCTCTCTCAGCTTTTAAGGTAATCTAACTGTGAATACTGGTGGTGGATTTGAAACTCATTCATATGTCTCACCAGACCCCGTATGTTTCACTCTTTCAAATTTGTGTTTTATAACTCATCCTCACATCATCCATCACACTCCTGTAACTCCTCACACTATATGGTTGATATTCCATGCTCCATTCATCTCATCATCTTATCATTCATCTTATCATTCATCCCTGGTCATTCATTCAGGGTCATTCATCCTTGGACATTCCTCCCTGACCATTCATCCTTGACCATCTCACCATTCACCTCACCATTCACCTTACCATTCATCTCACTGAACTTTTGGTAAGCCTTCACGGCAACGGCCCTCTTTTGGTAGGCCTTCGCGGCAACGGCCCTCTTTTGGTAAGCCTTCGCGGCAACGGCCCTCTTTTGGTAAGCCTTCGCGGCAACGGCCCTCTCTTGGTAAGCCTTCGTGGCAACGGCCCTCTTTTGGTAAGCCTTCGCAGCAACGGCCCTGTTTTGATAAGCCTTCGTGGCAACAGCCCTCTTTTGGTAAAGCCTTTGCGGCACTTCTTCTCTATTACTCATCCTGCTGTTCTCTCTTCTTAGTTTTCGATTCAAGTCTCTCTGCCTTCTGAGCATGCAGACGCACTGGCCTCGACCTCGGCAATTTTGGGGGGGAAACATCCCTGTTCTCATACACCTGCTTATGCATATTAAAGTATAATTCAGCGTTAATGTTTCCTGCTGAGGTCTGAGCGCCAAAGTCTTAAAACATTGTATCAATAAAATTCTTCTAATTGTCTTTTCTTTCCGTGTGAGTTTTTCAGATTGAAATGACGCCTAGGTGGAAATTCAATTGAAGAAACTCTATTGCCTACCTCCATCCAATCAGAGGCTGATCCGCCTCCAACACAAGCCAATCAGCTTCGAACCGCACCTCCACGTAGCCCAATCAGCATCCTGAGTTCATCTTAAAAGAACTTCAAATCCATGCATCTCAGCCTGCTACCCAGCAAAGCGCAAGCAGTGGTTGCGCAATGTCGGATTTTGAATCAGATGACCCGATTCAACCCACCTCCATCCCCTTGTCCACCATCGTAGCCAAGCTCCATCCGGCTTTCCCATGGTGCTCCTTCAACCTCGTCCCTATCAGAGTGTAATTCCTCCCGGACTCTTACGGAATTCCCTGTCACATCTCAATCAGTCCGGCAGAAGACCGCCATGTTGAGCCTGGTTCTGCCAGAAGTTTCTTCCCAAAGGGGAGTTTTTCCTCTCCACTGTCGCTTCATGTTTGCTCATCATGGACAAGTTCATGCAAACGTGTTTATCCAACCTGGACATTTATCTTTCCGGGTCCCTGAGTGAAGCACTGGTATCAGCTCTCGCAGTCTACTGGACCTCACCAATACAGCTCAAGCAGATCATCTCGCCAACCAGCAGTCTATGGACTGAACCAACTTCATCTATCTCCACTCCACGACCAGTTTCAGGCCTGGGGGGGGGGGAACATCCCTGTTCTCATACACCTGCTTATGCATATTAAAGTATAATTCAGCGTTAATGTTTCCTGCCGAGGTCTGAGCACCAAAGTCTCAAAACATTGTATCAATAAAATTCTTCTAATTGTCTTTTCTTTCCGTGTGAGTTTTTCAGATTGAATTAACACTATATTTCAATCCATAAATCCTCTCTACTAGGGTAATGAAACTTAACTAAAACTGCTAAGCAAAATGAAGATAAAAAGAAGCTAAGCTAAGGAACTATATACATGCAAAAGAACACAAAAGACAAAACAAAGGGGTTGATCATCATCCGAATAATTTAGTGAATCCTGGTTCACTGCAGATCTGAGTTAAAGAACCAAAGTTTAACTTAAAGGACATGGAATGGAGTTAAATTAGCTACACTAATTCAGAATAACATTTTGCATGTTTTTCAACCCATTCACAATGCAAATCCCGAGTTACACAAAACATTATTTGAAGAAATAACATTTTAAAGAATGGTTTTGCTCAGTAAAATCATTACTTTAGGGACGCTAGATTTTATCAATGCGATTATACCTCCGGGAGGTAGGGGTCGCTGTAACGATCGGTTGCTAAAATTGGTTACTCCTAAAGTTGGAAACAAAAAGGCCTTTAAGTCGACCTTAATTTTCCATATCAATGCGGCAATAACGCTCATAGCACTATCGAATGATGGCGGACCGAAACGGACAAGCCTTATGCTTGAAACAGGCTTTTGTTGAATAACCAGAAATTGGAAGTTACCAGAAGCTAAATATTGGCTAGCAGATTTTTGGCGCTAACTTTAAAAGCTTCAGCTTTTATTTTAGTCATAATGAGTGGGCCGGATAACATAAACATTAATATCCCATCAATGTATGAAACCCTTATGGAGATAACGCTTGTTATAACCATAAAAACACACTCAAATCACATCGACAATGACATGGTATCAGAATGCTAGCATGAGCTACGTCCGTTAGCTCTTTGTATTTAAGAACACAATGTAACCGCATCACACCAGCTTTCCAGATAAACCCTTCAACTCGCCCTGCCTCAATCCTGCCAGACCTGCCGGTGCCTCATGTGAGATCGGTCTACCTGGCCATCCAAGGAAGAGAGCAGGGGAAAGCGAAAGCGTTGATCTTTTCAGCAGCGGGCTAGCCTGCGGCTCTGCAGCCTAGCAGCAGCAGACATGTAGCCATGAGCTAGCCGAAACGTGGTCGGGATCTGCCTGGCCCGACGTCCTTTTAGTAGTCCGGGCTCTCAGCTTGTTTGGTGAGGGAAGGTGACCGATCCACATCGTCTCGAGTCCGCTTTCCTGCAACAGCTGACAAAAATAAACAAAGCTGTTTCGGCATTCTTTACTTCGCGGCTGGTTGCGCAGAAGTCAGAGTGCAACTTAGCTTCGTTCCAGCAGTTCCTCCGATGCCATGGAGGTCCTCCACTCCGCAGAGGACGAGAATTTCCCCCTTTTTCGCTCCATTGAAGTGAGGGCAAATGAGTATCACAGAACGCCCGTTCTGTGCAGCTTGTGGGCTTATGGGGCCTTGAGCCCCATGCCTGACTTGTGTAGCTGGCTTCCCAAGCCAGCCTCTCTCCTCGGGAGCCCCAGGAAAGAAGTGAAGAACGGGGGTTGTTCTGTGGGAGCAAAGTTTTATAGCAACAGGGAATCCCTGCTGAGAGGGGAGGTCCTTTGTGCCTGTGGTGAAATTCCTTGCACACAATCCATTTTGATTTTATTTTTCTCATCATGGCTCAATGACACTACAAGGGTTTCCTTTTTTTACCTACGGAATTTTGTCAAAATCTGAAATATTCTGTCTAAGAGTGAAGCTGAAAAACTAGGCCGCATATTTATTAACTTAAAGATGGACTATTGTAATTCTTTACTTTTAGGAAGTCTACAAAATGCAGTTCAAATCCTTGAGCTGATCCAAAATGCTGCAGCAGTTCTCAAACAAAATGAAATAGACACCCTGTCTACTTTTAGCACTAGAATTAAAACTTTCCTTTTTGATAAAGCTTATAGTTAGAGTGGCATAGGTTATCCTGAGCTATCCCTATAGTTATGCTTCTATAGGTGTAGGCTGCAGGAGGACACCAAGATCTATTTCTCTCACTCTGTTTAGTTATCCTACTATTCTCCAATTTTGCATTATTTGTTATTTTAACTTTTAACTTTATGTTCTCTCTATTTTTTTCTCTTCATAGTAGGTACATCTGGCCTGGCATTCTGTTAAGCTGTGATGCCATCCAGTGGGGTAGCTCATTTGCAATCACCCTCTGTAGGAAGTATTCCTGGAACAGTGCTTCTGTGCTCTTTTGTGTCTTTGCTCTGTCTTCTCAAACCCTCAGTCGGTTGTGGCAGATAACATTCACACTGAGCCTGGTACTGCCCCACCATCACTACTTGCATGCTCGGTATGAAGGATTTCTGCAAAGCCAAAGGCAATGCAGATGACTCTCCACTTTGGCTACACACTCTTTCAGAGGGAGTGAATGATGCTAGTTTTTGACTGAATTCAATTCGCTTGGTTTTCTTAGATAGAAAACCTTTTGACCAATCTGTCTGTATGAGTTGATATAACTGACTTTGTAAAGTGCCTTGTGTTAGAAATATGTGAATGTAATCATTTTCTTTTTATTAAGTTACAGGCATTTAGTCTGTTTTAAAGAGCTGGCTTGCAGGAATGTTCTATTGTTTTAACCCCACACAGGTAGAACAGATGTTTCTCCCAGACGAGGAATGTCTTGCTGTATATGTTAATCCTACACCTCTTTGTGTGCCAAACCCCATGTTGTAAACCCCCCTTGTCCCTTCTTTAGTTTCTTAACCCCCGTGTTGTGAACTCCTGAATCCTCCTGTCCCTTCTTTGATGTCTGACAATAAAGGCAGAACGACAGAGGTAGCTGGTGCAGACGGGCTGGGACGGTGATGGAACGCATCTCACGCTCCTGGCTCCTCTGCCCTCTTTCTGTTGGAAGAGTCTAAACTTGTATTTGTTTGGATTTCGTTCTAGGATAAAAGGGGTTATTAAACATAACCCTATCAGCCTTGCGATGACATGTGTTTTGAATTGTTGCTGTATAAATAAAATAAAATTTAATTGAATTACCATACCTCTTGAATGAAAGAGAGATTTTTAGTGTTGACAACTAATATCCAGTTCCCATGGCTTTGCCGTCGAAACAACCAATCACTTATCACAGGGAAGCATAAAATCATTTGGATCCTCTCACCATCCATTTTCTTAAATCATATAATTTTGCAAAACAGAGTTTGACAAGAAGCAGCTATTAGCTTCATCTTCACATAAGAAATCCTCACTTTTTCTGAAAACACACACTGCACTGGCCACCGCTGTTAAGATCTTTAGTTTGATAAATTATGTTAACAGTCATTTTCTGTGGATTCTTTTAACCAATGCAAAACATTTTATCAACCCTCAACAACTTCAAAACCAAAAAATTAACAAAGTATCTAACAGAAAGATACTCCTGCTTCATAGATTTTCAGATTTCATATATAATTAAAACCGCAAGCGGTGATGATCGGCCCTCGCAGCCAAGCGCCGCTCTGGCCTAAGGGCCACCGCTAGGGTACGCGCACCTCCCGCCGCCAGCCACCGCAGAAGCTGTCATGCATTTTCCTCACCCGTCTACCATGCAATACACACGTATGCGTTGGGCAGCGCTCCCCCACGACTCACAAAAAATGTGGTGCAGATCGGTCGATGCACCGAGGAGACACAGCCGTTGAATAATAAAAATGCATTTGGCCACCGGGCCGGACTAAATCGTTCGGCGGGCCAGATCCGGCCCGCAGGCCGTACGTTTGACACCCCTGGTTTAAACATTAGTATACCAACTTAATCAAAGGTATCTTACTAGCTGTTAATCCAGCTTCATGTGAAAAGTTAACAAAACCTTTTTAGTTATTTAAAGTTAATTATTTCATGTGTTTAAGGGTTTCGTTTCTTGCATTAAGACAGCTTTTATGAAAGTTTGACAGTTAAATTGGTGGATACACACCCAAAAGTAATAATGTAAAAGTAACACTTTGGCAATTGGAAAATTGCTAAAGTAACACGTTAGCAATATTCCACATGTGTATGTTGTGTACAAACTTTAGTAATTTCTAACAGACCACTTCACTCTCAGAAAGCAGGTCTGCTAGTGGTTCCTAAAGTCTGTAAAACCAGAATGGTAGGCAGATCCTTTAGTTATCAGGCTCCTCTCCAGTGGAACAAACTCCCAGTTTTGGTCCGTGACGCAGACACCCTGTCTACTTTTAAGACTAATCCTAAAACTTTCCTTTTTCCATCCATCCATCGTCTTCCGCTTATCCGGGGTCAGGTCGCGGGTGTAGCAGCTTCAAGAGGGAGGCCCAGACCTTCCTCTCCCCAGCCACTTGGGCCACTTCCTCCGGGGGAATCCCAAAGCGTTCCCAGGCGAGCAGAGTCTCTCCAGCGTGTCCTGGGTCTTCCCCTGGGTCTCCTCCCGGTGGGATGTGCCCAGAACACCTCACCAGGGATGCGTCCAGGAGGCATCCTAACCAGATGCCCGAGCCACCTCAACTGGCTCCTCTCAATGTGAAGGAGCAGTGGCTCTACTCTGAGTCCTCCCCGGATGACTGAGCTCCTCACTTTATCTCTAAGGGAGAGCCCAGACACACTATGGAGAAAACTCATTTTGGCCGCTTGTATCCGGGATCTCGTTCTTTCGGTCACGACCCAAAGCTCGTGACCATAGATGAGGGTAGGAACGTAGATCGACTGGTAAATCGAGAGCTTGGCCTTTTGGCTCAGCTCTCTCTTCACCACAACGGACCGGTACAGCACCCGCTTCACAGCAGACGTCGCACCAATCCGCCTGTCGATCTCCCGCTCCATCTTCCCCTCATTCGTGAACAAGACCCCAAGATACTTGAACTCCTCCACTAGAAGCTGGCTCTTGGGACTTTCCTTTTTTTACAAAGCTTGAAGTTAGAGTGGTTCATGTTACCCTGAGCTACCTCTATAGTTATGCTGCTGTATGCTTAGGCTGCTGGAGGACATCAGGGCCTATTTTTCTTCAATTTTGCATGACTGTTGTCATTTCAGCTTTTAACTTTTTGTTTTTTCTATTTTTTCTTCATAGTAGGTACACCTGGTCTGGCGTTCTGTTAGCTGTGACATCATCCAGGGAAGACAGATCACCTGTTATTACCATCTAATGTAAAACAGATTACTGGATCAATGTGTGCTTCTGTGCTTTTTTGTCTGTCTTGTTGTGTCTCTTCTCTCTCTTTTGTAACCCCCAGTCGGTCAAGGCAGATTACCGTTCATACTGAGCCCGGTTCTGCTGGAGGTTTTTCCTTCCTGTTAATGGGGAGTTTTTCCTTCCACTGTCACTTCATGCTTGATCAGTATGAGGGATTGCTGCAAAGCCATGTACAATGCAAACGACTCTCCCTGTAGCTCTACGCTTCTTCAGGAGTGAATGCTGCTTGTTACGACTTTGATGCAATCAACTGGTTCCCTTATATAGGAATTTCTTTTACCAATCTGGATAATCTGACTTAATATGTATAATCTGATTGATTTTGACACTGTAAACTGCCTTTAGATGACATGCAGGCATGGACTGGTAATCGGGCGTACCCGGCATTTTCCTGGTGGGCCGGCAGACCCGACATGTATATTAATAATATGTATTATTATTATTACTATTTTATATATATGCCTCGTTATATTTGCATAATGCATGAAGAAAAATAAAATCAGCAGCGCAAGAGTCTGTTCCGATCATCCGGCCCTTACCACAGACTACTGCAGCCCATTGGTTATCATCCCTGACAGTCTAAAGGGCTAGGCCAATCTTAAAGTAGAAAAACACCTTCACGCTCCATGTGGAACTTTGTGCAGCGGTGTTCACAGTAGTAATGGATAAGAAACGCAAGGGAGGCGCAGAGAAACTGCACGAAAAAAAGAAACGAGTTCTTCAAACGGATGCTGCGAAATGTGTCAAACTGACTGACATGTTCCCAACAGCAGGCCCTTCATCTGCTCCGGTGTCTGGTGTAAAATATGGTGGTTGTGGTTGTAGTCAGTGACGTGCGGTAGAGTTCATAGCTGGTGAGGCACTGACGTCATCAGAGTCAGATTTACAAATATATACACTCTACAGAGTAGACTCGTTGCAAAGTGCTGAAGGAGACTGATTGAGCCAAATAAATTCACCAAGATACATGGAAAAATATTGGTTCTTTGATGAAAAAAAATTGTCATTTGATTGGTAACAGTTTATGAGTTATGATGGATTTCTGCATTTGTAACACATTCTAAAACTATAACCCACATTAAGCACATTTCATTACAGAAACAAAACATGAATAAGTATCGCTGTCTTACCTCTACTTATAATTTAAGTCCCTGTGGCGCTCTTTCTGAACAAAAATATCATCATTTTCCGGTAAAAGTTCTCTTTATCTTCTTCAGTTTTAAAAGTCTCTCAGTCTCAGTGGAGCTCACTGCCAGGGAGGAAAGCCTTCCCTGATCAGTCCTGTTCCAGCTGTATGTTTAGAGTCTTTTTAGTGCTTTACTTGTTTAGCAAAACTCGCTAATAAAACATCAATAACTTGTTTTGACTCTACTATTTGGGGATCACGAGCGGTGCCCCTTGAGCGCCCCCTGCCTAGTGGCCAAGGAACTGCTGGCCTCACCTACAACCAGTTCTTTGCTGTTTATGATCGGCCAGCACCACGAAAACATGTTATCTGCACACAGTTTGATGACCAAAACACAATTCGTAATCCACATATATTAAATTGTGGAAAATCAGTTCATAACTGTTTGAACAATTGAATTTATGATCTAGAGACAGGAAGATGCATTCACAGAATGGAAGTCAGCGCAGTTACCATGGGATTGCGCAATCCCAGGGTAGGCCAAGCTCGCTGCGGCCTCACCGGCTTCGCTATGAAGCGCCACCAAGGATTTACATGAAAAATAGCGAAAAGTCTGCGATTTTAAAGAAAATATGATCAAAAATTAGGAAATTAGATAAATAAAATACTTATTACAAATGACTGAGTAAATCAAAATTTATATTATGTTATTATATATTTTCTTTCTTTCCATGATGACAAGTGAGGCATTTCTCTGGTTCATTTTGTCATTGGCATCCTCTTTTACACAGTGAGTGCACATTAGTCCAATGTTACCCTACAGTATCTGGAAGACTGAATAGATCTGATGAGCAACTTACAATAACTTCTTATAATGATGTAACGTGATAATATGTGTGATTGACCGTGACACCTCTCTTTCTCTCTCTCTCTCTCTGATCTAAGAATAATTGCTGTGCTGTGGTGGAGTTTACATTTTACAGTGTTAATAAATTAAGATTTTGGAAGTATTTTAAGTGTCCACTCACTAATTTCCATTATCCTGACTTCAAGGTATTGCACAGTTGGTATTGCACAGTTGGTATACACATTCAGTACACAAAAAAAATGTGGTGGGCCAGTCTAATCCAAAATGCCAGGGCCAATTTTTTGTCCCAATCCACCCCTGATGACATGTTTCATGATTTGGCGCTATATAAATAAAAACTGAAATGTATTGAACAAGAGTTTGTCAGTTTTCAAGCAGGATTTGTATATCTGTTCAACTTAAATATACAAGGAAACCAAAGAGTTAAGATCACTTACTTACCAAGAGAAATTCCTTTGGGGTTTATTTGTGGTCTCTTGCTGCCCCCTGCTGGACAAGTATGATCAAATACATATGCTTTACATGTCAACTTGGTATCAAAATTCAGATTTCAATCTAAAATGGCTTACTTCCTGTGATACTTGCAGTATGACATTAATTGTAAATTCTGAGCGTCTTGCTGAGATCTACAACTGTACAAAATTTCATTACTCTACGATGAAGTAAGTGAATACCAAAGGGTCCTTTGAAATTTGCTTGGTGGCGCTATAGAGAAACTAAGTCCTGCTCACTAAAGTTTGTTAAGGATTCCTGTTGGGGGGTGGATAAGGATGCATCCAAATGAGTTTTAAGCAGCTCGGCCCAAAACTGTGGAATTCAGAGCCAAACGTATGACAGCAGCGTTTGAGGTGAATATGCCACGCCGCCACGCCCCCCTGCTCCATCCAATCCAGTTGAGCCTGAAATCCACAACATACCAACATGTGTTCTGTCTGTGGACACAGTTTCATGTTGATTAGCTCAGAGGGGTAACATAGCGACCGCTTACAACAAAACATGACACTTCCTGTTGTCAGGGGGCGTGGCCTAAGCAATGTCATCATTTGACCATTGGATATTATAGGAGACCTGATGGTGATCAATCACTGAAAGTTTGATGCCTCTGTGTGTTTCTGTGTAGGAGATATAACAGTTTTATTTTTTGTGGCGAGTAGGTGAACTTTAACCCTTGCTAATGCCCCTTCAACAAGCTCAAAAACTCACCGTTTTGATAACTTTTAATTGGCCATGCCTTATGATCAGACTGCCCGAGTTTCAAGCCGCTCGCTAAAAATCTCTAGGAGGAGATCCATCAAATACCAATGCTATAAACGTCAAAAATGGGGTCAAAATCAGACATTCAATCTAAAATGGCCGACTTCCTGTGATATTTACACTATGACATTAATTGTAAATTCTGAGCGTCTTGGTGAGCTCTACCACTGTACCAAATCTCATGTCTCTACGATGAAGTAAGTGAATAGCAAAGGGTCCTTTGAAAATTGCTAAGTGGCGCCGTTGAGGCATTAGGTCACGCCCACCAAAATTTGTTATGGATTCCTGTTGGGGGGTGGATAAGGATGCATCCAAGTGAGTTTTATGCAGCTCGGCCCAAAAATGTGGAATTCAGAGCCAAACGTATGGCAGCGGCGTTTGAGGTGACTTCACCACGCCGCCACGCTCTCCTGCTCCATCGAATCGACTTGGGGCTGGAATCCACAACACAACAACATGTGTTCTGTCTGTGGACACAGTTTCATGTTGATTAGCTCAGAGGGGTAACATAGCGACCGTTTACAGCAAAACATGACACTTCCTGTTGTCAGGGGGTGTGGCCTAAGTGATGTCATCATTTGACCATTGGATATTATAGGAGACCTGATGATGATTAATCACAGAAAGTTTGGTGCCTCTGTGTGTTTCTGTGTAGGAGATATAACAGTTTTATTTTTTGTGGCGAATAGGTGAACTTTGACCCCTGCCAACGCCCCTTCAGCATGCTCAAAAACTCACCGTTTTGATAACTTTTGATTGGCCATGCCTTATGATCAGACTGCCCGAGTTTCAAGCCGATCGCTCGATATCTCTAGGAGGAGTTAGATCTTATACCGATGCTGTAACTGTCAAAATTGAGGTCAAAATCAGACTTTCAATCTAAAATGGCCGACTTCCTGTGATATTTACACTATGACATTAATTGTAAATTCTGAGCGTCTTGGTGAGCTCTACAACTGTACCAAATTTCATGTCTCTACGACGAAGTAAGTGAATAGCAAAGGGTCCTTTGAAAATTTCTAGGTGGCGCCGTTGAGGCATTTTTCTTTAGATTTTTGTGACGACCTTAAAATACAAAATTTTTAAACAGTCACCATGCATCTGCCAAGTTTGGTGAGTTTTTGAAAATGAGAAAGCCCCCAAAAAGGCCCCTCTTTAGGGGGGCAGAATAATAATAATAATAATAATAATAATAATTAAAACCGCAAGCGGTGATGATCGGCCCTCGCAGCCAAGCGCCGCTCTGGCCTAAGGGCCACCGCTAGGGTACGCGCACCTCCCGCCGCCAGCCACCGCAGAAGCTGTCATGCATTTTCCTCACCCGTCTACCATGCCATACACACGTATGCGTTGGGCAGCGCTCCCCCACGACTCACAAAAAATCTGGTGCAGATCGGTCGATGCACCGAGGAGACACAGCCGTTGAATAATAAAAATGCATTTGGCCACCGGGCCGGACTAAATCGTTCGGCGGGCCAGATCCGGCCCGCAGGCCGTACGTTTGACACCCCTGGTTTAAACATTAGTATACCAACTTAATCAAAGGTATCTTACTAGCTGTTAATCCAGCTTCATGTGAAAAGTTAACAAAACCTTTTTAGTTATTTAAAGTTAATTATTTCATGTGTTTAAGGGTTTCGTTTCTTGCATTAAGACAGCTTTTATGAAAGTTTGACAGTTAAATTGGTGGATACACACCCAAAAGTAATAATGTAAAAGTAACACTTTGGCAATTGGAAAATTGCTAAAGTAACACGTTAGCAATATTCCACATGTGTATGTTGTGTACAAACTTTAGTAATTTCTAACAGACCACTTCACTCTCAGAAAGCAGGTCTGCTAGTGGTTCCTAAAGTCTGTAAAACCAGAATGGTAGGCAGATCCTTTAGTTATCAGGCTCCTCTCCAGTGGAACAAACTCCCAGTTTTGGTCCGTGACGCAGACACCCTGTCTACTTTTAAGACTAATCCTAAAACTTTCCTTTTTCCATCCATCCATCGTCTTCCACTTATCCGGGGTCAGGTCGCAGGGGCAGCTTCAAGAGGGAGCCCCAGACCTTCCTCTCCCCAGCCACTTGGGCCACTTCCTCCGGGGGAATCCCAAAGCGTTCCCAGGCCAGCATAGTCTCTCCAGCGTGTCCTGGGTCTTCCTCTGGGCCTCCTCCCGGTGGGACGTGCCAAGAACACCTCATCAGGGAGGCGTCCAGGAGGCATCCTAACCAGATGCCCGATCCACCTCAACTGGCTCCTCTCAATGTGGAGGAGCAGCGGCTCTACTCTGAGTCCTCCCCGGATGACTGAGCTCCTCACCCTATCTCTAAGGGAGAGCCCAGACACACTATGGAGAAAACTCATTTTGGCCGCTTGTATCCGGGATTTCGTTCTTTCGGTCACGACCCAAAGCTCGTGACCATAGATGAGGGTAGGAACGTAGATCGACTGGTAAATCGAGAGCTTGGCCTTTTGGCTCAGCTCTCTCTTCACCACAACGGATCGATACAGCGCACGCTTCACAGCAGACGTCGCACCAATCCGCCTGTCGATCTCCCGCTCCATCTTCCCCTCATTCGTGAACAAGACCCCAAGATACTTGAACTCCTCCACTAGAAGCTGGCTCTTGGGACTTTCCTTTTTGACAAAGATTATAGTTAGAGTGGTTCATGTTACCCCGAGCTACCTCTATAGTTATGCTGCTATAGGCTTAGGCTGCTGGAGGACATCAGGGTCTATTGTTCTTCAATTTTGCATGACTGTTGTCATTTCAGCTTTTACCTTTTTGTTTTTTCTATTTTTTCTTCATAGTAGGTACCCCTGGTCTGGCGTTCTGTTAGCTGTGACATCATTCAGGGAAGACAGATCACCTGCTATTACCATCTAATGTAAAACACATTACTGGATCAATGTGTGCTTCTGTGCTTTTTTGTCTGTCTTGTTGTGTCTCTTCTCTCTCTTTTGTAACCCCCAGTCGGTCAAGGCAGATTACCGTTCATACTGAGCCCGGTTCGGCTGGAGGTTTTTCCTTCCTGTTAATGGGGAGTTTTTCCTTCTGCTGTCACTTCATGCTTGATCAGTATGAGGGATTGCTGCTAAGCCATGTACAATGCAAACGACTCTCCCTGTGGCTCTACGCTTCTTCAGGAGTCAATGCTGCTTGTTACGACTTTGATGAAATCAACTGGTTCCCTTATATAGGAATTTCTTTTACCAATCTGGATAATCTGACTTAATATGTATAATCTGATTGATTTTGACATTGTAAACTGCCTTTAGATGACATGCAGGCCGGCAGACCCGACATGTATATTAATAATATGTATTATTATTATTAATATTATTATTATTTTATATATCTGCCTCGTTATATTTGCATAATGCATGAAGAAAAATATCAGCAGCGCAAGAGTCTGTTCCGATCATCCAGCCCTTACCACAGGCTACTGCAGCCCATTGGTTATCATCCCTGACAGTCTAAAGGGCTAGGCCAATCATAAAGTAGAAAAACACCTTCACGCTCCATGTGGAACTTTGTGCAGCGGTGTTCACAGTAGTAATGGATAAGAAACGCAAGGGAGGCGCAGAGAAACTGCACGAAAAAAAGAAACGAGTTCTTCAAACGGATGCTGCGAAATGTGTCAAACTGACTGACATGTTCCCAACAGCAGGCCCTTCATCTGCTCCGGTGTCTGGTGTAAAATATGGTGGTGGTTGTAGTCAGTGACGTGCGGTAGAGAGTGACACGGGAGTGGATTTTCACTCCTGTCCCGTCCCACTCCCACTGATAAAAATTGTGTCCCGTCCCAATCCCGGGCCAGAGTAGAAAAAAAAATCCTGTCCCGTCCCGCTCCTGGTAAAATTACTCCCACTCCCATCCCGCTCCCACCCAGAATGACTCCCGCTCCTGCCCTACTCCCATTCTTGTTGTCTTCATTAAGTTTTCTGGAAATACATTAAACCTGAATGTCTATGAAGGGTCAGTTAAGTTCCTGTTTTAGCTGTAGTAAAGGCCAGTTAAAGTGAAAGGAATAATAATAAATAAATAAATAAAGTAACAAACACGGAAACAGACCATGCCTATCTTAGTTGAATAAACAAAATGTACAATGTTGCTTTTTACTAATTCATTAAGTAATTGTTTCACATGAACAATGAAGTTACTTTTACATTTCAAATTGCTGAAACTAAAGAATAATGCACCGAGAAAGAGATCTATACTCAGTTAAGAAAAAAGTGCATAAAGGCATTACTGTCACAATTTAGATAATGTACCGAAGTGGTTCAAAAACTCAGTTTAGTAAAACAAAAAATTACAAAAAAGTTGAATATCATTCAAGCATATTAGTATTTTTCCATTTGCAATAAAATATCCACAAACTAATTAGGGTTTACTATCAGAACCAATACATTCATTGAACATTAAACACATTCTTAGACAGATCTGTCAACTTTTATCAAAAGTTAAAAGTGAGATTATGTTAATTTTCGGGGATGATGCGGAGCTGGAGGCGGAGCTAACTGGACCCAGGAACAGCCGGTCCAGTCGGCTCCGTCTCATGTTTACCCGACCAGACATGGAAGTAGACGTGTTTTGCTTTTGTTAAAAAGTGAAACAGAAGTGTTAACACATTGTTCAGTTATTGGGTTAAAACAGAAAAAAACACAACTGTTCAGACAATACTAAATAAAATAATAAAGTAGTTTTAAGTTATTGGCCGTATTATTACACTGTTGCACATTGGGAAATTAGTCCAGGAAACACGTTTTACAAGCAGGTACTGAGTGTTAACACCGTGACATTCAACTCTCCTCAAGTTTGTTAATATTTGCAACTTTACAGTTGCGCTGTGAGTTTAATAAATAAGTCCTTACTTTTGACTTTGCGTTGCCGATCCAACTTTTCCAGGTTGAGTTCGCCACTAGCGGTTGATCTCCCCCCCCCCCACTCCCATGCTGTTTTTTGAGCGCTGGCGGAAAAAATAAACCGGATGCACTGTTGGCTTCTGGGTCGTGTAGTTCTTTGACCAGCATTATAGTTTCGGTTTCTTGGAAAAAAACTACAAAATGGCGGCGGCGAACCTACATTTTTGATTTTCTATTTTATTTAATCTTTTGGCTTCGATCCTAGTTAATTGTACCTGTTGTTGGTTTACTCCCGCTCCCGTCTGCTCCCGTTTATATTTAATCCTGTACCGTCCCAATCACGTGATATTTACTGATGTTGACTCCCATCCCGCGGGATTCCCGTGGGAATCACGTGACCCGCGGGATTCCCGAAAAAATGTCAGTCTCTAACGTGCGGTAGGGTTCATGGCTGGTGAGGCACTGACGTCATCAGAGTCAGATTTACAAATATATACACTCTACAGAGTAGACTCGTTGCAAAGTGCTGAAGGAGACTGATTGAGCCAAATAAATTCACCAAGATACATGGAAAAATATTGGTTCTTTGATGAAAAAAATTGTCATTTGATTGGTAACAGTTTATGAGTTATGATGGATTTCTGCATTTGTAACACATTCTAAAACTATAACCCACATTACGCAGATTTTATCACAAAAACAAAACATGAATAAGTATCGCTGTCTTACCTCTACTTATAATTTAAGTCCCTGTGGCGCTCTTTCTGAACAAAAATATCATCATTTTCCGGTAAAAGTTCTCTTTATCTTCTTCAGTTTTAAAAGTCTCTCAGTCTCAATGGAGCTCACTGCCAGGGAGGAAAGCCTTCCCTGATCAGTCCTGTTCCAGCTGTATGTTTAGTCTTTTTAGTGCTTTACTTGTTTAGCAAAACTCGCTAATAAAACATCAATAACTTGTTTTGACTCTACTATTTGGGGATCACGAGCGGTGCCCCTTGAGCGCCCCCTGCCTAGTGGCCAAGGAACTGCTGGCCTCACCTACAACCACTTCTTTGCTGTTTATGATCGGCCAGCACCACGAAAACATGTTATCTGCACACAGTTTGATGACCAAAACACAATTCCACATATATTAAATTGTGGAAAATCAGTTCATAACTGTTTGAACAATTGAATTTATGATCTAGAGACAGGAAGATGCATTCACAGAATGGAAGTCAGCGCAGTTACCATGGGATTGCGCAATCCCAGGGTAGGCCAAGCTCGCTGCGGCCTCACCGGCTTCGCTATCAAGCGCCACCAAGGATTTACATGAAAAATAGCGAAAAGTCTGCGATTTTAAAGAAAATATGATCAAAAATTAGGAAATTAGATAAATAAAATACTTATTACAAATGACTGAGTAAATCAAAATTTATATTATGTTATTATATATTTTCTTTCTTTCCATGATGACAAGTGAGGCATTTCTCTGGTTCATTTTGTCATTGGCATCCTTTTTTACACAGTGAGTGCACATTAGTCCAATGTTACCCTACAGTATCTGGAAGACTGAATAGATCTGATGAGCAACTTACAATAACTTCTTATAATGATGTAACGTGATAATATGTGTGATTGACCGTGACACCTCTCTTTCTCTCTCTCTCTCTCTGATCTAAGAATAGTTGCTGTGCTGTGGTGGAGTTTACATTTTACAGTGTTAATAAATTAAGATTTTGGAAGTATTTTAAGTGTCCACTCTCACTAATTTCCATTATCCTGACTTCAAGGTATTGCACAGTTGGTATTGCACAGTTGGTATACACATTCAGTACACAAAACAAATGTGGTGGGCCAGTCTAATCCAAAATGCCAGGGCCAATTTTTTGTCCCAATCCACCCCTGATGACATGTTTCATGATTTGGCGTTATATAAATAAAAACTGAAATGTATTGAACAAGAGTTTGTCAGTTTTCAAGCAGGATTTGTATATCTGTTCAACTTAAATATACAAGGAAACCAAAGAGTTAAGATCACTTACTTACCAAGAGAAATTCCTTTGGGGTTTATTTGTGGTCTCTTGCTGCCCCCTGCTGGACAAGTATGATCAAATACAAATGCTTTACATGTCAACTTGGTATCAAAATTCAGATTTCAATCTAAAATGGCTTACTTCCTGTGATACTTGCAGTATGACATTAATTGTAAATTCTGAGCGTCTTGCTGAGATCTACAACTGTACAAAATTTCATTACTCTACGATGAAGTAAGTGAATACCAAAGGGTCCTTTGAAATTTGCTTGGTGGCGCTATAGAGAAACTAAGTCCTGCTCACTAAAGTTTGTTAAGGATTCCTGTTGGGGGGTGGATAAGGATGCATCCAAATGAGTTTTAAGCAGCTCGGCCAAAAACTGTGGAATTCAGAGCCAAACGTATGACAGCAGCGTTTGAGGTGAATATGCCACGCCGCCACGCCCCCCTGCTCCATCCAATCCAGTTGAGCCTGAAATCCACAACATACCAACATGTGTTCTGTCTGTGGACACAGTTTCATGTTGATTAGCTCAGAGGGGTAACATAGCGACCGCTTACAACAAAACATGACACTTCCTGTTGTCAGGGGGCGTGGCCTAAGCAATGTCATCATTTGACCATTGGATATTATAGGAGACCTGATGGTGATCAATCACTGAAAGTTTGATGCCTCTGTGTGTTTCTGTGTAGGAGATATAACAGTTTTATTTTTTGTGGCGAGTAGGTGAACTTTAACCCTTGCTAATGCCCCTTCAACAAGCTCAAAAACTCACCGTTTTGATAACTTTTAATTGGCCATGCCTTATGATCAGACTGCCCGAGTTTCAAGCCGCTCGCTAAAAATCTCTAGGAGGAGATCCATCAAATACCAATGCTATAAACGTCAAAAATGTGGTCAAAATCAGACATTCAATCTAAAATGGCCGACTTCCTGTGATATTTACACTATGACATTAATTGTAAATTCTGAGCGTCTTGGTGAGCTCTACCACTGTACCAAATCTCATGTCTCTACGATGAAGTAAGTGAATAGCAAAGGGTCCTTTGAAAATTGCTAAGTGGCGCCGTTGAGGCATTAGGTCACGCCCACCAAAATTTGTTATGGATTCCTGTTGGGGGGTGGATAAGGATGCATCCAAGTGAGTTTTATGCAGCTCGGCCCAAAAATGTGGAATTCAGAGCCAAACGTATGGCAGCGGCGTTTGAGGTGACTTCACCACGCCGCCACGCTCTCCTGCTCCATCGAATCGACTTGGGGCTGGAATCCACAACACAACAACATGTTTTCTGTCTCTGGACACAGTTTCATGTTGATTAGCTCAGAGGGGTAACATAGCGACCGTTTACAGCAAAACATGACACTTCCTGTTGTCAGGGGGTGTGGCCTAAGTGATGTCATCATTTGACCATTGGATATTATAGGAGACCTGATGATGATTAATCACAGAAAGTTTGGTGCCTCTGTGTGTTTCTGTGTAGGAGATATAACACTTTTATTTTTTGTGGCGAATAGGTGAACTTTGACCCCTGCCAACGCCCCTTCAGCATGCTCAAAAACTCACCGTTTTGATAACTTTTGATTGGCCATGCCTTATGATCAGACTGCCCGAGTTTCAAGCCGATCGCTCAAAATCTCTAGGAGGAGATCCATCAAATAGCAATGCTATAAACGTCAAAAATTGGGTCAAAATCAGACTTTAAGTCTAAAATGGCCAACTTCCTGTGATATTTGCACTATGACATTAATTGTAAATTCTGAGCGTCTTGTTGAGCTCTACAACTGTACCAAATTTCATGTCTCTACGACGAAGTAAGTGAATAGCAAAGGGTCCTTTGAAAATTTCTAGGTGGCGCCGTTGAGGCATTTTTCTTTAGATTTTTGTGACGACCTTAAAATACAAAATTTTTAAACAGTCACCATGCATCTGCCAAGTTTGGTGAGTTTTTGAAAATGAGAAAGCCCCCAAAAAGGCCCCTCTTTAGGGGGGCAGAATAATAATAATAATAATAATAATTAAAACCGCAAGCGGTGATGATCGGCCCTCGCAGCCAAGCGCCGCTCTGGCCTATGGGCCACCGCTAGGGTACGCGCACCTCCCGCCGCCAGCCACCGCAGAAGCTGTCATGCATTTTCCTCACCCGTCTAACATGCAATACACACGTACGCGTTGGGCAGCGCTCCCCCACGACTCACAAAAAACCTGGTGCAGATCGGTCGATGCACCGAGGACACACAGCCGTTGAATAATGAAAATGCATTTGGCCACCGGGCCGGACTAAATCGTTCGGCGGGCCAGATCCGGCCCGCAGGCCGTACGTTTGACACCCCTGGTTTAAACACTAGTATACAAATTTAATTAAAGGTATCTTACTAGCTGTTAATCCAGCTTCATGTGAAAAGTTAACAAAACCTTTTTAGTTATTTAAAGTTAATTATTTCATGTGTTTAAGGGTTTCGTTTCTTGCATTAAGACAGCTGTTATGAAAGTTTGACAGTTAAATTGGTGGATACACACCCAAAAGTAAAAATGTATAAGTAACACTTTAGCAATTGGAATATTGCTAAAGTAACACGTTAGCAATATTCCACATGTGTATGTTGTGTACAAACTTTAGTAATTTCTAACAGACCACTTCACTCTCAGAAAGCAGGTCTGCTGGTGGTTCCTAAAGTCTGTAAAACCAGAATGGTAGGCAGATCCTTTAGCTATCATGCTCCTCTCCAGTGGAACCAACTCCCAGTTTTGGTCCGTGACGCAGACACCCTGTCTACTTTTAAGACTAATCCTTAAACTTTCCTTTTTCCATCCATCCATCGTCTTCCGCTTATCCAGGGTCAGGTCGCGGGTGTAGCAGCTTCAAGAGGGAGGCCCAGACCTTCCTCTCCCCAGCCACTTGGGCCACTTCCTCTGGGGGAATCCCAAAGCGTTCCCAGGCCAGCAGAGTCTCTCCAGCGTGTCCCAGGTCTTCCCCTGGGCCTCCTCCCGGTGGGACGTGCCCAGAACACCTCACCAGGGATGCGTCCAGGAGGCATCCTAACCAGATGCCCGAGCCACCTCAACTGGCTCCTCTCTATGTGGAGGAGCAGCGGCTTTATTCTGAGTCCTCCCCGGATGACTGATCTCCTCACCCTATCTCTAAGGGAGAGCCCAGACACACTATGGAGAAAACTCACTTTGGCCGCTTGTGTCCGGGATCTCGTTCTTTCGGTCACGACCCAAAGCTCGTGACCATAGATGAGGGTAGGAACGTAGATCGACTGGTAAATCGAGAGCTTGGCCTTTTGGCTCAGCTCTCTCTTCACCACAACGGATCGGTACAGCGCCCGCTTCACAGCAGACGTCGCACCAATCCGCCTGTCGATCTCCCGCTCCATCTTCCCCTCATTCGTGAACAAGACCCCAAGATACTTGAACTCCTCCACTAGAAGCTGGCTCTTGGGACTTTCCTTTTTGACAAAGCTTATAGTTAGAGTGGCTCATGTTACGCTGAGCTACCTTTATAGTTATGCTGCTATAGGCTTAGGCTGCTGGAGGACATCAGGGTCTACTGTTCTTCGTTTTTGCATGACTGTTGTCATTTCAGCTTTTAACTTTTTGTTTTTTCTATTTTTTCTTCATAGTAGGTACACCTGGTCTGGCGTTCTGTTAGCTGTGACATCATCCAGGGAAGACAGATCACCTGCTATTACCATCTAATGTAAAACAGATTACTGGATCAATGTGTGCTTCTGTGCTTTTTTGTCTGTCATGTTGTGTCTCTTCTCTCTCTTTTGTAACCCCCAGTCAGTCAAGGCAGATTACCGTTCATACTGAGCCCGGTTCTGCTGGAGGTTTTTCCTTCCTGTTAATGGGGAGTTTTTCCTTCTGCTGTCACTTCATGCTTGATCAGTATGAGGGATTGCTGCAAAGCCATGTACAATGCAAACGACTCTCCCTGTGGCTCTACGCTTCTTCAGGAGTGAATGCTGCTTGTTACGACTTTGATGCAATTAACTGGTTCACTTATATAGGAATTTCTTTTACCAATCTGGATAATCTGACTTAATATGTATAATCTGATTGATTTTGACATTGTAAACTGCCTTTAGATGACATGCAGGCATGGACTGGTAATCGGGCGTACCGGGCATTTTCCCGGTGGGCCGACGTGCTGTTTGGGCCGGCAGACCCGACATGTATATTAATAATATGTATTATTATTATTATTATTATTTTATATATCTGCCTCGTTATATTTGCATAATGCATGAAGAAAAATATCAGCAGCGCAAGAGTCTGTTCCGATCATCCGGCCCTTACCACAGGCTACTGCAGCCCATTGGTTATCATCCCTGACAGTCTAAAGGGCTAGGCCAATCATGAAGTAGAAAAACACCTTCACGCTCCATGTGGAACTTTGTGCAGCGGTGTTCACAGTAGTAATGGATAAGAAACGCAAGGGAGGCGCAAAGAAACTGCACGAAAAAAAGAAACGAGTTCTTCAAACGGATGCTGCGAAATGTGTCAAACTGACTGACATGTTCCCAACAGCAGGCCCTTCATCTGCTCCGGTGTCTGGTGTAAAATATGGTGGTGGTGGTGGTGGTGGTGGTGGTTGTAGTCAGTGACGTGCGGTAGGGTTCATGGCTGGTGAGGCACTGACGTCATCAGAGTCAGATTTAGAAATATATTCACTCTACAGAGTAGACTCGTTGCAAAGTGCTGAAGGAGACTGATTGAGCCAAATAAATTCACCAAGATACATGGAAAAATATTGGTTCTTTGATGAAAAAAAAAATTGTCATTTGATTGGTAACAGTTTATGAGTTATGATGGATTTCTGCATTTGTAACACATTCTAAAACTATAACCCACATTACGCACATTTTATCACAAAAACAAAACATGAATAAGTATCGCTGTCTTACCTCTACTTATAATTTAAGTCCCTGTGGCGCTCTTTCTGAACAAAAATATCATCATTTTCCGGTAAAAGTTCTCTTTATCTTCTTCAGTTTTAAAAGTCTCTCAGTCTCAATGGAGCTCACTGCCAGGGAGGAAAGCCTTCCCTGATCAGTCCTGTTCCAGCTGGATGTTTAGAGTCTTTTTAGTGCTTTACTTGTTTAGCAAAACTCGCTAATAAAACATCAATAACTTGTTTTGACTCTACTATTTGGGGATCACGAGCGGTGCCCCTTGAGCGCCCCCTGCCTAGCGGCCAAGGAACTGCCGGCCTCACCTACAACCAGTTCTTTGCTGTTTATGATCGGCCAGCACCACGAAAACATGTTATCTGCACACAGTTTGATGACCAAAACACAATTCGTAATCCACATATATTAAATTGTGGAAAATCAGTTCATAACTGTTTGAACAATTGAATTTATGATCTAGAGACAGGAAGATGCATTCACAGAATGGAAGTCAGCACAGTTAACATGGGATTGCGCAATCCCAGGGGAGGCCAAGCTCGCTGCGGCCTCACCGGCTTTGCTATGAAGCGCCACCAAGGATTTACATGAAAAATAGCAAAAAGTCTGCGATTTTAAAGAAAATATGATCAAAAATTAGCAAATTAGATAAATAAAATACTTATTACAAATGACTGAGTAAATCAAAATTACATTATGTTATTATATATTTTCTTTCTTTCCATGATGACAAGTGAGGCATTTCTCTGGTTCATTTTGTCATTGGCATCCTTTTTTACACAGTGAGTGCACATTAGTCCAATGTTACCCTACAGTATCTGGAAGACTGAATAGATCTGATGAGCAACTTACAATAACTTCTTATAATGATGTAACGTCATAATATGTGTGATTGACCGTGACACCTCTCTTTCTCTCTCTCTCTCTGATCTAAGAATTGTTGCTGTGCTGTGGTGGAGTTTACATTTTACAGTGTTAATAAATTAAGATTTTGGAAGTATTTTAAGTGTCCACTCTCACTAATTTCCATTAACCTGGCCTCAAGGTATTGCACAGTTGGTATTGCAAAGTTGGTATACACATTCAGTACACAAAAAAAATGTGGTGGGCCAGTCTAATCCAAAATGCCAGGGCTGATTTTTTTGTCCCTGATGACATGTTTTATGATTTGGCGTTATATAAATAAAAACTGAAATGTATTGAACAAGAGTAAGTTTGTCAGTTTTCAAGCAGGATTTGTATATCTGTTCAACTTAAATATCTAAATATAAGGAAACCAAAGAGATAAGATCACTTACTTACCAAGAGAAATTCCTTTGGGGTTTATTTGTGGTCTCTTGCTGCCCCCTGCTGGACAAGTATGATCAAATACATATGCTTTACATGTCAACTTGGTATCAAAATTCAGATTTCAATCTAAAATGGCTTACTTCCTGTGATACTTGCAGTATGACATTAATTGTAAATTCTGAGCGTCTTGCTGAGATCTACAACTGTACAAAATTTCATTACTCTACGATGAAGTAAGTGAATACCAAAGGGTCCCTTGAAATTTGCTTGGTGGCGCTATAGAGAAACTAAGTCCTGCTCACTAAAGTTTGTTAAGGATTCCTGTTGGGGGGTGGATAAGGATGCATCCAAATGAGTTTTAAGCAGCTCGGCCCAAAACTGTGGAATTCAGAGCCAAACGTATGACAGCAGCGTTTGAGGTGAATATGCCACGCCGCCACGCCCCCCTGCTCCATCCAATCCAGTTGAGCCTGAAATCCACAACATACCAACATGTGTTCTGTCTGTGGACACAGTTTCATGTTGATTAGCTCAGAGGGGTAACATAGCGACCGCTTACAACAAAACATGACACTTCCTGTTGTCAGGGGGCGTGGCCTAATCAATGTCATCATTTGACCATTGGATATTATAGGAGACCTGATGGTGATCAATTACTGAAAGTTTGATGCCTCTGTGTGTTTCTGTGTAGGAGATATAACAGTTTTATTTTTTGTGGCGAGTAGGTGAACTTTGACCCCTGCTAATGCCCCTTCAACAAGCTCAAAAACTCACCGTTTTGATAACTTTTAATTGGCCATGCCTTATGATCAGACTGCCCGAGTTTCAAGCCGCTCGCTAAAAATCTCTAGGAGGAGATCCATCAAATACCAATGCTATAAACGTCAAAAATGGGGTCAAAATCAGACATTCAATCTAAAATGGCCAACTTCCTGTGATATTTAGACTATGACATTAATTGTAAATTCTGAGCGTCTTGGTGAGCTCTACCACTGTACCAAATCTCATGTCTCTACGATGAAGTAAGTGAATAGCAAAGGGTCCTTTGAAAATTGCTAAGTGGCGCCGTTGAGGCATTAGGTCACGCCCACCAAAATTTCTTATGGATTCCTGTTGGGGGGTGGATAAGGATGCATCCAAGTGAGTTTTATGCAGCTCGGCCCAAAAATGTGGAATTCAGAGCCAAACGTATGGCAGCGGCGTTTGAGGTGACTTCACCACGCCGCCACGCTCTCCTGCTCCATCGAATCGACTTGGGGCTGGAATCCACAACACAACAACATGTCTTCTGTCTCTGGACACAGTTTCATGTTGATTAGCTCAGAGGGGTAACATAGCGACCGTTTACAGCAAAACATGACACTTCCTGTTGTCAGGGGGTGTGGCCTAAGTGATGTCATCATTTGACCATTGGATATTATAGGAGACCTGATGATGATTAATCACAGAAAGTTTGGTGCCTCTGTGTGTTTCTGTGTAGGAGATATAACACTTTTATTTTTTGTGGCGAATAGGTGAACTTTGACCCCTGCCAACGCCCCTTCAGCATGCTCAAAAACTCACCGTTTTGATAACTTTTGATTGGCCATGCCTTATGATCAGACTGCCCGAGTTTCAAGCCGATCGCTCGATATCTCTAGGAGGAGTTAGATCTTATACCGATGCTGTAACTGTCAAAATTGAGGTCAAAATCAGACTTTCAATCTAAAATGGCCGACTTCCTGTGATATTTACACTATGACATTAATTGTAAATTCTGAGCGTCTTGGTGAGCTCTACAACTGTACCAAATTTCATGTCTCTACGACGAAGTAAGTGAATAGCAAAGGGTCCTTTGAAAATTTCTAGGTGGCGCCGTTGAGGCATTTTTCTTTAGATTTTTGTGACGACCTTAAAATACAAAATTTTTAAACAGTCACCATGGATCTGCAAAGTTTGGTGAGTTTTTGAAAATGACAAAGCCCCCAAAAAGGCCCCTCTTTAGGGGGGCAGAATAATAAGAAGAATAATTAAAGCCGCAAGCGGCGTCGATCGGCCCTCGCAGCCAAGCGCCGCTCCGGCCTATTGGCCACCGCGGGGGTTCGCGCACCGCCGGCCGCCAGCCACCGCAGAAACTGTCACGCATTTTCCCCGCCCGTCCGCCGGGAGATTCCCACGAACGCATTCGGCAGCGCTCCCCCACGACTCACAACAAATCTGGTGTAGATCGGTCGATGCAGCGAAGATATACAGCCGTTGAATATTGATATTGCATTTGGCCACTGGGCCGGACAAAATCGTTCGGTGGGCCGGATCCGGCCCGCGGGCCATACGTTTGACACCCCTGGTTTAAACATTAGTATACCAATTTAATCAAAGGTATCTTACTACCTGTTAATCCAGCTTCATGTGAAAAGTTAACAAAACCTTTTTAGTTATTTAAAGTTAATTGTTATTTCATGTGTTTAAGGGTTTTGTTTCTTGCATTAAGACAGCTTTTATGAAAGTTTGACAGTTAAATTGGTGGATACACACCCAAAAGTAATAATGTAAAAGTAACACTTTAGCAATATTCCACATGTGTATGTTGTGTACCAACTTTCGTAATTCTATCTTAAAGCATGGCTTGGGGCTGATCATTTAAAATATTCTAGGGGGCGCTATAGAAAAATTAGGTCACGCCAACCACAGTTTGTTATGGATTCCTGTCGGGGGTGGAAAAGGATGCATCCAAGGGAGTTTTAAGCAGCTCGACCCAAAAATGTGGAATTCAGAGCCAAACGTATGGCAGCGGCGTTTGAAGTGACTTCACCACACCACCACGCCGCCCTGCTCCATCGAATCCACTTGGGGCTGGAATCCAAAACACCAACATGTCTTCTGTCTCTGGATACATTTTCATGTTGATTAGCTCAGAGGGGTAACATAGCGACCGTTTACAGCAAAACATGACATTTCCTTTTGTCAGGGGGCGTGGCCTAAGTGATGTCATCATTTGACCATTGGATATGATAGAAGACCTGATGATGATCAATCACAGATAGTTTGGTGCCTCTGTGTGTTTCTGTGTAGGAGATATAACTGTTTTATTTTTTGTGGCGAGTAGGTGAACTTTGACCCCTGCTAACGCCCCTTCAACAAGCTCAAAAACTCACTGTTTTGATAACTTTTAATTGGCCATGCCTTATGATCAGACTGACCGAGTTTCAAGCCGCTCGCTCGAAATCCCTAGGAGGAGTTCGATCAAATACCAATGCTGTAAACGTCAAAAATGGGGTCAAAATCAGACCTTCAATCTAAAATGGCCGACTTCCTGTGATATTTGCACTATGACATTAATTGTAAATTCTGAGCGTCTTGGTGAGCTCTACTACTGTACCAAATCTCATGTCTCTACGATGAATTAAGTGAATAGCAAAGGGTCCTTTGAAAATTGCGAGGTGGCGCCGTTGAGGCATTAGGTCACGCCCACCAAAGTTTGTTACGGATTCCTGTCGGGGGCTAGATAAGGATGCATCCAAGTGACTTTTAAGCAGCTCGGCCCAGAAATGTGGAATTCAGAGCCAAACGTATGGCAGCGGCGTTTGAGGTGACTTCACCACGCCGCCACGCCCCCCTGCTCCATCGAATCCACTTGGGGCTGGAATCCACAACACACCAACATGTCTTCTGTCTCTGGACACAGTTTCACGTTGATTAGCTCAGAGGGGTAACATAGCGACCGTTTACAGCAAAACATGACACTTCCTGTTGTCAGGGGGCGTGGCCTAAGTGATGTCATCATTTGACCATCGGATATTAAAGAAGACCCAATGATGATCAATCACAGAAGGTTTGGTGCCTCTGTGTGTTTCTGTGTAGGAGATATAACAGTTTTATTTTTTGTGGCGAGTAGGTGAACTTTGACCCCTGCTAACGCCCCTTCAACATGCTCAAAAACTCACCGTTTTGATAACTTTTAATTGGCCATGCCTTATGATCAGACTGACCGAGTTTCAAGTCGCTCGCTCAAAATCCCTAGGAGGAGTTCGATCAAATACCAATGCTGTAAACGTCAAAAATGGGGTCAAAATCAGACCTTCAATCTAAAATGGCCGACTTCCTGTGATATTTGCACTATGACATTAATTATAAATTCTGAACGTCTTGGTGAGCTCTACAACTGTACCAAATTTCACGTCTCTACGATGAAGTAAGTGAATAGCAAAGGGTCCTTTGAAAATTGCTAGGTGGCGCCGTTGAGGCATTTTCCATTAGATTTTTGTGATGACCTTAAAATATAAAATTTTTAAACAGTCTTCATGCATCTGCCAAGTTTGGTGAGTTTTTGAATATGATAAAGCCCCCAAAAAGGCCCCTCTTTAGGGGGGCAGAATAAAAATAATAATAATAATAATAATAATAATAATAATAATAATAAGAAACAACACAGAAACAATAGGCCTTCGCAGCGCTTCGCTGCTCGGGCCTAATAATTAACACTACAGATACAATAGGCCTTCGCAGCGCTTAGCTGCTCGGGCCTAATTAACACTACAGATACAATAGGCCTTCGCAGCGCTTAGCTGCTCGGGCCTAATAATAATAATAATAATTAACACTACAGATACAATAGGCCTTCGCAGCGCTTAGCTGCTCGGGCCTAAATACACACGGGAAGCCTTGATCCTACATTTCTTATTGACTGATCACTACTGGCAACAATCTGGTGAGGCATTGGAAAACAGATTGTTCCAAATTAAAATCATTAGCTAAAATGTTCAACATCGACTCGAAAAGCATGGTTCCTGAAAAGAAGACAGTGAAATTTCAAGGATAACCATATAAAGACAGAATACAGGGACTGACTGAACATGTCAGGTTAGTGACTCTCAATGTAGGAGACCTTCCATAACGCCATTTCCTCATAACACCCAGCAGGGTTACAGCCAGCGCATGTTGAGTTAGTGTAAAGGTACAAGATTCTATATCACCTTAACAGCTTTATCTGCACTGCCCTCACTATGCTACTGCTAGAATACTAAATGGATGATTACAGCTTTCTCCACAGCGCCAGGTGAATCTATTAAGGTTTGGAGGCTGTAGTCCTCTGCCCAACCATTGCTTTATGGAGTTTGGAGTATTTGAGAGACGGATTTTGGTCAGGGTATTTGCATTTGGGGATAAAAATAGAAGTGACTTTTACTCATTTAATCTGGATTGTTGGGGTTTGCACTGATACACTTCAGATTTATTTGCGTAAATCATAGCAAAAGAGTAATACTGCCGAGTTATGCCGCTAAAGGGAATCAAAGGTACTTTTTCTGAGAGTTTACCAAACAGGAGTGTCGTCATAGTCTTTTTTTGGTCCATGTTTGCCTCAGAGTTAAAATATTTTCTCAAACTGGCATGATGAAATTAACACACCAAAAGACATGTGAGATCAGGTTGGCCTCGGCAGCAATGATAACTAATTACACTGCTTTTAGCTGTCACAATTTTTTTTTTGCTTTGTTCTGGACTTAGTTTCCACTCCCCTCAGCAAACAGCCCCTGTCAGTCCAGTCATCTGTCTAGACCATTTCCACCTGTTGTCACTAATTAGTTCCAATTCCGCTCACCTTTGCACCTGCCTTCATATACCTGCCTCACTGACCTACTCAATGTCAGATCGTCATTCTCCACGTGGTTTGAGATCCTGGTTCTGAGGACTTTAAAGAAATTAATTGGTGAATATAGCTAGCACAAGTAGGGCCAGTTTTGAAATAAATATCTTTAAAAAGATGCATGCAAGTATAAAGTGTTCAGTAAAGTTTCCTGTTTAATGCCTTACTCCATCAGTTTATGGTTTCACAATAAAAAATCCAGCTCAGCTGGTAGATCATGTTCAGATTTCTAAATGCTAAAAATTGCAATAGATGATAACTGTTTTCTATTATTTATTGTGCTAGTAGATTTTGAGAGATGCAAGTGCCTTCCCCCTGTTGAACCTTTATAGTACAAAACATCAGAGCACATTCGGAACAGTGGGTCAACATTTTCTTTCTTTGCTGATGGTGATTAGTGAATACCCTTTAAACCATCTGCACTGACCTAGAAAAAAAATCTTGTTCAGCTTAATCTTAATTTCAGTTTCTTGAAACACTGAACATAACTCCAGGTGTTCCAACTAGAGTTTTAATTATCAGGAATTTTTTTATTGATACACTGAAGTTCGTTTACCACTGATAGTGTGTGTATATATATATATATATATATATATATATATATATATATATATATATATATATATAATGTGTATATACTGTATAATGTGTATGTATGAGAGAGTTTACAAATTCCACCCTCGTTATGATACAATGCAGTAAAATTCAGCTTAATGTGCAAATTTTAAAAACGTTTTCTGACAATGCCCAGTTGATACCATAAACTCATTTGTGTTATAGAAATGTTAAACTCCAGAAAATCAGCGAACCCGATATTCAATCCGGACATGGTGTCTCGTTTAAAAAAAGTTTATTAATAAAATCTGGTGTGGACAGCCAGACAGGATCCATGAAGCAGGCGGGGTTAATGGGGCATTTCTCAAATGACATCGCATTTGCCCAGAGACAGCCTGGTTCCCCCGACTGGTCGGACAAGAAGAGTGTGAACTGTAGTGGCAACAGGAGCAATACTACTCATTTTTGAAGACAACGTCCCAGGAGCTTAATTTCAATCTGATTCAATCGAGAAACCCAGCGTAGAACAGTTTAATTGTTGGTTGAAATGTCGAGGCCTCAAACTGAGCAGAAAGAAAGTAGTGTTAGTAGAAAGGTAGGAGCGGCTGTCCTCTCCTCTCTCACAACAGATCAAATGGCAAGGAAGAAACCCGCTGAATCTGTGTACAATTACAGCTAATACTAAGAAAAACAATATTGTTACAGGCCTGTGTTTTAAATTATTATAGGGCTTATTGCAGAAAATAGACTTAAAAACAGCTTCTTTTCCAAAGTTGCAAAGTCAATCTTCCAACTGCAATCAGACACTCAGTCCTAGTCCAGACGTAGCAGAATATCTGGGAAAAACAAGACATTTTTATGTGGTTATACCTTTCAGCCACACATAAACGGCATTATACATCCCTTTAAAATTAATGATCCTAAAAACTCCTGCCAAAGTGGAGATTTATAAATGCTCCGGTTTGGAGCATGAAAAGACGGATATTAATGTCTGGTACATTAATGTAATTTCTGTTTCCTAAAATACATCAGTATTTCTTCAGGTCATTAATTAAAAAAAAGAGATACAAATATTTCAATCAGTTATATCCAATGAAAGGTTAATTTAAAAAGTCATACCAGGAGGCACCCTGGGGAATCAGGGGATCTATTTTCGTTGCATCCTATCAAATTGGATACACAAAAAAACCTAAACTCTTTAGCCAAAATTATAGTTACAAGGTAACATTTTCAACATTACTACATTTTGTAAAAGATTGTCAAATTATTGAAATTTAATAACCAACGTGGAAGGGGGGGGGGTCCGTCAAGGTAGTCATACCTTCTTCTGTGCCTGAAGGCTGCTCAACAGGTAGCAGCATAGTGGATGTCCTACCTAGAATACAGTATAAAAACAACAATGCTGTCAAGGAGGGTAAAGAAAAACCTAAAGGGGGAAAAGGAAATAGCAGAATCTTCCAGAAATTAGCAATCAAAAAGTAAGAAAATAAAACAAAAACAGATTGAAGGTATCTTTTGATGTCCCTTCTCCTGAACCATCTGTAGCTGTATAAGTAAACAGAACACACATTAATGTCTAATTTTAAAAACAAGTAATATTGCTTTAGCCCTGACTAAAGTCATACCATCAGAAGACTCATTAGGCTCTTGATTTTTAGAGCATTGAGGAATGTTTGCAAGTAGGGATGGGTCACAATCAACCTCACTTTGTCCACTTTCAGAGTCAGTCAGTTTTAGCTTATCTAAAAAGAAGATTAAAACTAGTTCAGTAACAAATAGGGACACTAATCCAAACAAGTACACGGAACTTTGAAAAGTACCTTCAATTTCAATTTCCTCCAGCGGTTTGCCTTGCAGATTTGCCAATATTCCCCTTTCCATTGCTAGAAGCAATTTAGACATTTTTGCCAGCTGAGTTGTAGCCTCTGGTAGCCTGTAATACTCTCTATGAACACGTATATCATGTCCAAGAAAGTCCGCAACTTGGCCCAGTTCATGATTTTTTAAGTGTAACACTTGGGACAATGTTGCAACATGCTTGTGAAGCTGTGATCTTAAAAGTTCAGGGTTGTGGGCACCACTGTCATTTGCATAAACCCTAAGACAGTCTTGTCCTCTGTAAGGGGTTAGTTGGGTCTCGCGAAAATAAAAGGGTTTTCTTCTGGCACTCCACACTCTGTTCTTCTGCTAATGAGCTGGGTGATGGCTTCAACCATGTCTGGTGATAAAAGCACGGCAACTTTTCGTTCCCTTCTTTCTTTAATTTCAGC